>CATIWR010099169.1:0-25696 GCA_949677035.1 Omphalea diandra | reverse complement strand
AGAAGATGATTTGGACTCAAAACCAGGTTGCACCCTGTGGGTTGTGGATAATCTACCACTGCTTGAGAGCAGCCGGCTTGACCGATTCTCACCAGGCTCACCAGATGAGCTTGGCCGGCTGCTTGATATGACAGCTCTCTTGGAAGTACTGCCGGTTCTAGATGATGATCGAGGCCTTTCAGAATCAGTATGCTGGGGCTTCATCGAAGGACCAAAAACACAAAAGTTGAGAAGCAAATCAAAGTGCAGCAAATTATAATTGCAGAAGAAAAGCACAAAAACCTCCCTTAAAAAAAAAAAAGGAAAATTTAAAGCATATAAAGGTGCACCACTCACCACATCCTTGGGTGATGGCACATCATCTGAAGATCTGTGCCGAGAGTGGTCCCCATGCAAGGCGTGCCCAGAGCCATTCCTTCGAGCAAATGCCTCAACTGCACCTGAGAATCTATCTCGGATCTCTTGGCCCACTAATACAAACAAAATCAGGTCAAAACTTGGAAAACCAGCCCAACACATTCTCACATTTTTGTTTAAGAATTGCATGACTAAGAAATTCAGAATCTTCCAAAGCAACATAGGAGGCAAAAAAAAAAAAAAAAGGTACCACGTCACAGACTAGTACCAAAAATAATGGCAACCTCCTTATTGATTCTTTTGTCTGGAAATTCTCAACATTACTAACAGTATATTTTCCCAAGATGAACGTTCATCAAATTGCAGTAAAATAATAAACCTGAAGGTCGTTCTGTTCTTTCTGCTGATGGACCTGGATTTACAGCTGGTTTGCCACTAGGCTATAGGAGAAAGACAAAGAAAACAAACATTTACAATAATATAAATACAAATATGCTTATCAATGAAATAAAAACAGAAACTACTTTTTTTTGTCCAAAAGAAATGAATGCTAAAACACTAACAGACACTAACCCTAGCTCTGGAACTGGAGCCAATCTGCGGGTACTTCAATATAGTCCAGTCAAATACGTAGTCAAACTGATAACCTGCACCAATTACAATAATTAAAAGGCCAATAAGAATAAAAAAAATTGGCAGAAGACGCCCACAAGAATTGCATATAAAATTTTTTGGCAAAAACATCCGGACTACATTAAAAAAATCATGAACCAAATACTAATTTCGAGTAAGAGATAGTAAGGGTAACACCTTCTCGAATAAATAAGTCCCGGAAAAGCCTCTTCAGATATGAATAATCAGGTGCATCTTCAAACCGCAATGACCGGCAGTAATGGAAGTATGAAGTAAATTCTTGAGGATAGTTTTTACACAGAAACTGTCAAACAAACCCATTAATAGTTCATGCATACAGTCTGAAGCATGTGGCGCACTAACATACTCATGATGACAAGATAACAGTTAAAACACAGAACTGGCCTTCATTCATCAGTAATCTCTCATAACAATCTGCGTATCTGATCATATAAAATGAGCATTTGGAGAATTGGAAAAAGTGCAAAAGAAAATACCTCCACGGGAGTAAGCATCTTCCTTTCGCTGATCTTGTCATATTTCTGCTTTTTGGTACCTGCTTTCAAGCCCTGCCAGGGAAGGCTGAAACAGCAGAACCCACCGGAAATCCAAGTTAAGTTTTGTTTAATTACCAAAACAAACATAAAGGAAAGTGACACTTTTTTTTTTTTTTTGGTGGGAAGGGGGGGAGGGGCGAAGAAATTATGTTAATCATGTCATTGAACTTGAAAAGAACAGCAAGGCAAGTCCAAGAAGTGCCAACCTTCCTCTCATAAAATACATAAGCACATAACCAAGAGATTCCAGATCATCCCTTCTGCTTTGCTCTGGAAGTTAAATGTTATTATAGTTAGATCAAATAAAAGATAAAGTGATGGATTAATTTGATTCCATTATAGCAACATTTAGTACCCATATCCAGTTAGAAGCTACAGTAAGTCACTCACCAACTCCAAGATGAGTATTAACACTAGCATAACGAGCTGTGCCTGTAAGATTTTTGTTTTCCCTGGAAGAAAAACCAGATGGTATTACGACAGACAACAAAAAGAAGCCTGTAAAAGAAAGAAGGCAAAAGATACATATTTCTGTTGACATGTCGAAAAGCAATACAATAGGTTTGCATCAATGCATAAGGCTTCCATATTGCAGGTTTTGGGGACAGACAATAACTTAAACAAAATAGAAAATAACTTAAGACGCCTATAAAAGGACAAGGAGAATGATACTTCTAATGCCAAATAATCCCAGGAAATTGGACAGATAGATAAAACTACACCAATAGTTGCTTGAGGAACTTTATAACAGAAAGCAAAACTACAAATAGTAGCCAGATCCAGCACTCACTGTCCGTGCTAAAGCACAAGATACCAAGCATAATTATTTCCCTTAAATCAAGCTTATAGCCTAAATCACATAAGGCATGCATGGCTTGAACAAAAATTACTAAGCAATCTATGTTTGGACCATCAACCTAAATCTATATTTATAAATGAACGGGAAAAGCCAAAAGGGAATATGAGATGAAATGACAGAATGGAATAATGAAGCAAAGCCAAAGCACCCCCAATGAAAGAATAATTTACAGTGGCAAACAGATTACACAACAGTAATAATTGATCATACAACAAAACATGAAGTACAACACCTTTACCTATATGGTATATGCTTATGTGTTTGAAGATCCTTGTACTTTTTCGCAAGGCCATAATCAATGATGTAGACCTGTAGTTGAGGAGAAAATACAAAGAAAATAATGCAGAAAACCATCAGGGCATCCAAGGACATGCAGAGATACTAATGCGATAAAACAAAAACTGAAATACGTAACAAAAACATCACTTTAATTTCAGTTTCAAGATCAATCAAGGAAAGAACCTAATAGAATACAAGATTCAATAACGAACAAATGAGCTCAATCTCATGTGAGCTTCATAAGATGACACGAGTGTTGTAAATTTGTCACAACAATCAAAATCTGGAAAAAAAACATCATTTGACAAAATTTATACTACCAAAAATCACACATACTTGCCACTATTCACATATTTCATACATCTCTTTACGCCTCTTCCCTCAATTTTGTATTTGTAACTTCATAGGTTTTGCATTACTTCATCATTCTGATTGACCAAGTAGTTCAAGCTTGAAATTTTGATGAAGATTTCAAGACTATCAAGTCACATTTGTTTCAAATTTCAACTATCATATCCATTAATGGTTCCCTACTTCAGTTATTATACTCTTACTGACTATGACATCTTATCTTATATGATAAAAGATCATTAACTAGGATGACAAGCATGACAACAATATAAAAGTAAAGTCTCAGATAAATTAATCGTCATGACAATCAGGTGGCATGAAAGCCATTGTTACATCAAATTGAAAAGTAATGGAACAATTAACAAAGGAGAAACACTAGTTCAACCACAGTTAGCAACAAATATGTGATGCCTGCAACAAGTCTTCCTATCAACTAAGCTTAGTTGGTGCTTTTTTCCCCCAGCACCATTCAGTATACTCAGATATATCTACAAATTATTCAAAGTTTCACCATAGACTAAATAAGACACTCTCACAGGAACCACAATTTTCTCACCTATGGCAAATTGAATGATGCTTTTAGCATAAATCTTTCCAATAAAAGCCAAGAGAAATATCTTAAATCAGAACTTAAGTGACAAAAAACATGTATGAAAATCCTATTAAAACACTTCACCAACAAAAAGAAAAAGGTGAAAGAATATATTCATGCAAAAATGCTAAAAAGAAGATTTTACTTGATTTGCTTTGCGTCCTAACCCCATTAAAAAGTTGTCAGGCTTTATATCACGGTGAAGAAAACCCCGAGAATGCATATATTCAACTCTGTTTATCTGCAGCAAAATGGTGCATATAAGTATAAGTAAACACCTATTTTACCAGAACGTTCTCAAACAACCAGCAGACTTACTAATTGATCAGCAAGCATCAAAACTGTTTTCAAGGAGAACTTCCGATTGCAATAGTTAAACAAGTCCTCTAGGCTTGGTCCAAGAAGGTCAATGACCATGACATTATAATCACCCTCAATGTCAAACCATTTCAGATGAGGAATACCAGCTTCACAAGGATAAAATGAAAACCGATGAGAAAGACAAATCAGACATAGGATCTCAGATCAAATACATAAATAAATATATAAATCGGCAAACCACAAAAAAAGAAGTGGCAAGAAACTTACTCCCTCCTTGAAGAAGCATATAAAGCTTTGACTCATAATGAAGCTGAGGATGCTTTGTCTTCACAGATTCCTATAGGAGAGATAAGAATGCATGTCAGGGGCAAAAATAAACAGCAAAAATACTATATTTTAGCATTTTTTAAGATGGGGAAAAAAAGATTTGAGAACCAGAAAGAAAAAAGGCAACAAAGGAAGTAGAATCAATGAACTCAAACAATCCATTATATCATATCATATCTTTAAGTGCAATGCTAATGAACAGACACTTCAACAGGAAAAATTGAAGTCTTCCCAGGGTCTCCCTTTATCCGCTACTAACATACATAATTGAGAAATTTCAAAATGGTTCAAAGAATTGTTTAAATAACCTTAAGCACCACCTAGAAGAAATTTTCAATATTTAAATCCAATAGCACGGCATTTACCAACCAATGCCAGAGAAGTTATTCATTGCTCTTCATGTCACCTTATGGAAAACAGAGCAAAATTCTAGGGGCACCATCCAAAGATAATACAGTAACATATATCACATAAAAATTAGATAAGGAAAGCATTAAACCAGTTGTTTGAATATTGAGAAGAAACATACAATTACATAAGAACTAGAACTGGATGAAATCCATGTTTTCCAGTCTAGCATTGCCAAACAAAAGAAGGGAAATTACGAGATGGAAATGAGACGGAAAAAAAACCAAATGAATTTCTATTTCCTCCTATTATAAAGCAGCCATTACTACTGGTTATAAACTTCTAAGACAAAGGCTACAGCACTGAATGCATATATTCTCCCCATGTCCCTTGCTTTCTCTCCAATTTAGAAGGAAATTGTTAATATCCACCTTCAAATCCCTCCATTTCTTCCTTTCTCCTTTCATCTTAGAGCCAAAAAAAGGAATTCAATTCAAGTTCTCTTCACTCCCTTTCTCGTCTATCTACTTCCTTCAAAAAGATAAATACATTAATCATCGCAAGTCAATTAACTTGCTAAGCTTCTGGCACTCCAAAAGAAAAATAAGGGAAATAAACTGCTTCTTCGTTATCAGATGCAAGTTGCAAGTTCTATCAAATCAAGAAGAATCACTATCATTTAACAAGCAAATCAATTGACAACTATGAACAAAAAGAAACTTACCAACTTTACAGCCACTTCCTCTCCACTCTGTACATTGATACCTGAAACAAATTAAACAAAACCAACTATAAACAGAAAACCCAAACAACCATCAAGAACCGAACCCATAAAACAGGAGGCACCAAACATAACAGACCAATGCTACTGAATTTAAACCCTATAATCGCATACCCAAATAAAGTTCACCAAAGGATCCGCTACCGATCTTCCGCCCCAGCTTAAACTTCCCACCAATCACATGATCCATGACTACCACTCCCAAATTACACCACTGTTTCAAATTCCAAAAAAAAAAACCTATCAAACACCAATAATCCCTTACTCCTTCACAATCAAATTCAGCGACACTGTTCCCTCAGATCCATCAATTCCATCAAACATATAACAGAACAATCAAAACCGCAGAGCAAAACATACCCATGGATGCAAACCTACTGGTGCTTAGAGAGGTGAGATTTTTAAGAAATCTAAGAAATACCCATTCATCAATGAATGGAAATGGAGGTTTAGGAATGATGAAAATGCATTTTCTTGATGAGAAAAAAAAGCAGTGGGTTTTCGAAAGAGATTAGTGCTTTGCTGTTTTTTTGTTTATACAATCTTCGGTGGAGAGAGTAAAGAAGAAAGAGACGAGAATATCTAGCGGAGACGGTATTTGCGGCAAGAATTAGGGGATCTTGAAGAATCTGAGTTAAGAATTGAATTTTCTTGGAAAATTTTTCCAGATTCTTAGGAAAGATTATAATGTTAAGAAAGAAAGATGCGGACGAGGAGGAGAAGGGAAGTGAAAGAGGAAAGAGGCACAGCGTAGAGATTGAAATGAACGAAGCAAAATGCATTTTTTTTTTATTTTATATATATATATTATAATATTGAAATTTGTCTTTAAAAAAAAAAAAAAATTGCTTGTATTGTTGTGACTTGTAGCAGAAAGATGTATTTCTGCTTCGCTGATGTGTTATTGGAAAATAAAGTATTAAAAAGAGTTTCCCTCAGCTGTCTTTCTCTTACTTTTTTGTGTGGACTCCTTTTCTATGAGCAGAAAGGACAGACGGCCGAAACAGTGTTCAAATTCTGAAAATGATTCTTTTTATAAAATGTATATTCTTTTGTACGTGTTGAAAACTTACTCTTAAGCACCATATTTTGGAAAATAATGTAGGAAAAAAATAGAAAAAATAATTTTTTTTAATTTTTCTTTTTAATTTTTCTTTCTCATATTTAGATAAAAATAAAAAATAATTTTATTTTTTCTTGTATGAAAAGTAAAATATAAAAAAAAAGAAAAATATTATTTCATATATTTTTTATTTTAACACTTATTGAAGAAAATAAAATTATTAAAATAAATTAGAAAAATAAAAAAGTTATAGAAATAGTTGTAATTTTATAAAAATTCTTTCAATTTCATATATTTCTCTTCATTTGGAGAAAAAATAAAAGAGGTAAAATAATATTTATTTTTTTCCCTTTTTATTTATCTTCCTTTTCCAAACAAAGAAAAATATGTTGTCTCTTATTTTTCCACTCTTATTTTACTTTTTCTCTTATTTTTCTCTCTCCCAAACACACTCTAACATTATGTTTGGGAAATCACATAAGAAAAAAAGAAAGTAAGAAGGAAAAATAAATTTTATTTTCTTTTTTATTTTCCTTCCTCATTTTTGGATAAAAGGGAGAGAAATGAAAATAATTTTATTTTACTTTGTTTGGATAAAATGGAGGAAAATGAAAATAATTTTATTTTACCTTATTTGGAAAGCAAAATATGGAAGAAAAGGAAAATATTATTTTATAAATTTTCTATTTTACCATTTATTCAAGAAAATAATTTGATATATAATTGTATTGTGTAATGATACAAAAAAAGACCTTTATTTTATATTTTAATTGATTTTAAATGAAATAACAATTTATATAATGAAAAATATAATATTAATATAAAAAAATATGACATTTTTTTTATATTTCAAATGTTAAAAAATAGATTTGTGCATTTAGTTATATTTTTTAAATATTGAACGTTAGTTTTTAAATTAAATGTTAAATGCTAACATTTATCAAACATTACTTTTCAATATATTATTCAATTACTGAACATCAATTGCTAAATGTGAAACTAAAAAGACACTAAATAAAAAATTATAAGATTTTAAAAGAATTAATTACAATTAAAAATTTTAGATAAAATTATTTTACTAATTTTATAATTTAAATCCACTTTATGTTTATTTCTAATCTTGAAAATAAAATAATTTCACTTTAGTGTTGATTTTATGTTTATGGACAAAATTATAAATTTATAAAAATCTCCTCAATTTGTATATTTTCTCTCCATTTTGGAGAGAAAATAAAGGAGGGAAATAAACTTTATTTTTTCCCCTCTTATTTTCCTTCATTTTCCGAATAGGGTAAAGTTATTTTCTCTCCTTATTTTTCACCCTTAATTTACTTCATTTCTTATTTTCCTTTCTCCCAAACACTATATAAAAATTTTGCATCGATCTTATTTTAAATAATTTTTATATTTTTATTAATTTTATACTTTCAATTAATATTTGTAAAATTGATCTATTAAGAAATCGGTCAATTGACTATAATTTAACTGATTTTATGGGTTTAATTTAATTAATTTAATAATAAATAAAATTAAAAAAAATATTATTAAAATAATTTTAAAAAGTAAAAAAGTATAAATATATAAATATATTTATTATAATTAGAAAATAAAAATAATATTAAAAATTAATCCATATCAAACACAATCAATCATGGATTCGACTCTCGATTTTACTAGTCCAATAGACTAATTCGATTGATTTTCAAAATATTAATTTTAACTCAAGAGCAAACATGAGACGCACACGCTCACAAAATGCACCTTATATGTTTTTACGTGCTCATAGCTCTATTACTTTTTTTAAATTTCTCTTTCATTATTTTGAATATAAAATATATTATTTAAAATTTAAAATAAAACCCAGTTTCAGATTACAAAAAAAACTTAATATTTATTTCGGAACTTTTATCCCAAAAATTAGTGATTCTATGAATGTAACCATTATCATACAATAAAAGAAAAGGTTAAGGGGAAAAAAAAGGGTAAAGTGCTCTTTGTTACCTTTAAACTCAAAACTTGCATGACAACTTTTTTTTTTTTAAAAAAAAAACTCACTAATTGCAATGAATAAAACAGAAATGTGGGATTAAAGTAATAATGAAAGTCGAGACTCATGAGGAGCTACCTTTGTCACTATTGCCTATAACTTTTTTGAGTAGCCAATTAGTAAGAAACGTGCATCTCTTCGTCTCTACATTAAAAAAATTAGTAAACATGAAAATAATGATGGGGTTCTCCAATAAGTAACCTCAATTAAAAAATAATAAGTTTAATGTAAATAAATATATTTTTAAAAATATATTGAATAAAATTTAAGAACTTTACCATATTAAAAAAAAAAAAAAAGACAAAATGAGTTGAGGTTGAAAATCCTAACCCACTTTTGTTAGTGAGTGCAATTTTTTGCATCTCATAGTAATACGAACTGTAGCTTTCATAAGTATAAAAAACAGATAAATAGTTGGTAACTGAACTGAGCTGTAGATTGCCAGTTATTGCTAAGAGTATCTGTGTCCAAATTAAATTTGATGGAGTTGCTTTCTTTTTTCTATACAAACAATCCTTTTTGGGTAAGATTCACATGGGGCTGCATATTGGGTCAGGCTTCCTTTAATACCCAACTTATTTTATACTCATTTGGGCCTAATGGCTTGTTTTGGCCGCCAGAGGAACAATACGTGTTCTTCTCAGGAAGCGCGTTCGCACTCATGGTCTGCTACCCGGCAGGCATCTGCTTCTTTCATCACCGCTTCAAATAAAAAAATGTTCAAAGTTTCCCATTATGTAGTATTCATCACCATTTTCTTCGGTATTTTCTTCTTGCCGTGCATGGGACAGCCATGCTCCACCTATCACTTCCCTGCCAAACTTACTCCTTTTGTAACGATCTACCTGTGTTGGATTCTTCTTTACGCTGGAATTTTCACCAGTCCAGCAACATGATCGATATTGCCTTCAGATTGCGTCATGGTCTTAGGGAACGCAGGTGGATTGCTTGGGCAATCAACGCTACATCCACAGGAATGGTTGGTGCACAAGCACTAGTTGCCTACCCAACAACTGAAGGCATACCTGTCGCTTATACGTCACCTGTCACAAGTTATACAACTCAATTACAACCAGGAAATCTAAGTTTCCCTGTCTTAAATATTTCTGCAACTTATGCAAATAGTGAGATGGTCATATTTGCAACCATAAAACTTCCCGAAAATAGTACTACTATCAATCAGCTGTGGCAAGAAGGTCCGCTCTCTGAAAACACACCAATGATGCATAGGGCTGGAATCTCGTCCTAATGTCAAATATTTTGGAAGTTTGGATCTTCTTTCTGGGAGGATCACAGCACCAAAAGGAGGAATGAGTTCTACTACTAGACTTAAATATGCTCATAGAGTATTAAATACAATTAGTTGGGGAATCTTGATGCCCACTGGGGGCTATCATAGCAAGATACTTAAAGTTGTTTCCTTCTGCAGACCCTTTATGGTACTATTGCCATGTTGGTTGTCAAGTCTCAGCATATCTAATTGGTGGTGCTGCTGGCTGGGGAACTGGGCTTGCTCTCGGTAGGAGATCTAGTGGAATTGAATATAGTGTTCATCGGTACGTTGGGATTGCAGTCTTCTGTCTTGCAACACTGCAAGTGATTATTGCTGCCTTTCTCAGACCTGCCAAAAGCAGCAAGTATAGATGCTACTTCAATTGGTTTCATAATTTGGTGGGTTATTCTACAATAATCCTTAGTAGCATTAAGATATTCAAAGGGTTCCATATCTTGCAAGCTGCAAATATTTGAAGGTCAATGTACATTGGCTTAATATTTGTTCTTGGGTTTGTAGCAGTATTATTGGAAGTGTACAGACTTTCCCATCTTTGGACTGTTTATGCACACGGATGAAGAAGAAGCCAAGGTTACATACTGAAATGTCGTCTAAGGTTCAAGAGGCAATGGAGGAAGTTTAGATCAATATATAATCATTTTTTTTTACCTTACTATGTTCTCGGTAATACCAGAGAAGCAATAGAAGATTTTACATCATTATGTGAAATCTTGATATTATCTTTATGCAATTGATATATTGTATGTTTTTGTTCAAATATAGCAGTTAACCATACAAATATCAATCATGTTTAGTTTCATATTTTCTTATCTATATATATTGTTAAATATGTTTCTAGCATATACAATACACATCATAAATTCATGAAATAAATTATGTTTGAATTATAAATTTTTTAATATAAAATTACAGTAAAACAGTTTAAATTTTTTATTATTATTGTCTTATAAAATTAATATTACTTTTTACTAATTTTTTTATTTGAGAGAAATTACAATGAAATAATTAATAGTATTATAGGCGCAAAATAACTAAATAGGGTCTTCTAAGTTAATGTCTAATATTTTGTTTCTTTTAATATACTAATATTTATAATACAGATTGCACGTGAATTTTAAAAATATATATTTTAATATAATGTGTGCAATGCATGTAATATGTACTACTTTATCTTAAATTTATTTTAAACTCATCTAAATCTATTTAATTTTTGAATTTATATTAATAGTTTATGTAAAAATAGTTTTCATTATAACTAATTGTATTGTATTATTTATTAATAGTTATAACCAAAATTTTAAAATTCAGTTTAATATCTGATTCTACCAACACAAAAAGTGATTGATTAAAAATTGAACCAAATTAAACTAGAATCAAATTAAAGTGTAATTTAATTAATAATTTAATATTATATATTATATTGAAATGTATATACTATATACATATATGAATTTAGTAATAAATATAAAATATTTTATAAATAAGGATTTTAAATGAAATATTTATGCATATATAATAATTGCAAAACATGAAAATAAATATTTAAAAATAATAAAATATTATTTTATTGCATCAAAAGCTTATATATTATGAAATAATTGAAATAACACTAATTTAATATTAATATAATAATTTTTTAGTAAATCTTTCAATTTGCTATAGTAATGTATTATTTTTAAAAACTCTAAGTTATATTATGATCAATTTTTTATAATAATTTATTATTTCTACAATTCAAAATTGTATTATATTATAAAAAATTACAATAAATTAATTTTAAAAATAAAATAAAGTAATTATATTTATTATTAATGATAATTAAATAAAATAAAGTAATTATTATATTTATTATTAATGATAATTAAACCACTATAATTTTAAAATTATTAAAAAATTAACCTAAAAAAGTTTTTTCTTAAAAAAAGAAAATTAAAGGATAAACTCAAGTCATCAAATCTTTGATTGGATTTCTTTTATTTTGGATTTGAGAATCGACCCAAACTGGCGAAGGGCTCAATTCTCGAGTTTTCTAACCCATATGATTGGGAGTTTGAAAATATTGGTTATAACAAGTTTTTTCAATCCTTCTCAAGATTCAATTTTCCAATCCATTTTTAGTTATAACATTACTCTAAAATTTTATAAAGATTTTTAATTAAAAGCAAATAGTGATCTACAATTCGAGCAGGAAATGTTGTGTATATCATACCCATATATATTTAGGAAAACTATCATCTACCTATATATTTCTTCTCATAATTATTAACAATATTTGAAATTGTTATTTTAACTTAACATTTTCTTGCTTCTTTCTCAACATCCATTTATGAGAGTTTTTGTTATTAAAATTTGCACAAAGTTGACAACTTTTGCTTTACTACAAATTTTTTTAAAGTCTTTCAATATTTAGACTGTTGATTTGATTTTTTTGTTTCCTTGCTAGTGATTTGGAAAATCAACTTATTCAATATTTGAGAATGATACCTACTCCTTCATGAAATAGTCCCTGTTCAGAAGAAACTTCTTAGCTCTTAGATTATGTATATATATATATATATATATATATAGATAAAGAGAGAGAGAGAGAGAGAGAGAGAGGACCAAGTAAATAAACTGAATAAATCCCAATAGGCATACACTCTATGCAACGTGCATTGTATTGATGACTAAGCAATCCCAAACATAACAACAATCTACTTTCAACATCCAATGTTAGAAAATGCAATGCATCTAAAATCTTGTGGTTAGCATTCTTTCTTGCAATTGCAATTAAAGTGAGATATCTATGAAATGGGTTTCCCATCATATAAGGCCAATGTCATTTTCAAAGGAGACACAACAGCAAACATCACTTATATCATTAGTGCTAAAAAATATTGATAAAGGTCTAGCTTTAAATAGAGTTCCCTGTATATTTAAAGGACAAGCAATGGGACAGTGGATCTTTCTATAACCAGCTTAGATAATTGATTGAAAGAAAAGGTGAACTCCACCCAATTCTAAACTCCTTCATATAAGCATATACATATAACAGTATCAATTCTAGAAAAAATATCTATTTCAAAAGATTATCAATTTTTACATTTTATTCTTACAATGACTACAAAAACAACAAGGGTTGTAATCTTGTCAAAGTCAAGATGCTATTTTCTGCTTATCAAAATTGTGTCCAATTAAGATGCCCCATAAGACAGGCTTACCAAAGATATAATTCAGTATATCTTTTGTTCTTTGCGGCTAATTTGTCATCATCGTCATATAGCTAATTTGTCATCGTCATCGTCATTTCCGATTTTTCCTGGCAAGTTCAGCAATGAGTTGCTTCTCAAATTGCATTTTATTAGAGAACATGTATGCACAAGGAAGCAACTTACCCTTGGATTCTATGACGGTCTATAAAATTAAAAAGATCACATTTTTTTCTTTCTGATGTCACACTTTTTAAATTGGTAAATGCCTCCTTTGCCAAATCTTTAGATGAAAATTATAAACCCTGCTGTTGCCAGGGAAGTTGGCACAAACCCGAATGTTGTCCACCGTTCAAAATTTCCCCCTGACTGGGGTGCTAACGATTAAAGAAAACTGTGAAAAGCCCATTATTTCATTCACCAATTGCCCGCATATGAACACTTTCCATCCTTGAAATGGTGAAACGGTTATTTTCCCTCACAACTATTTCTCTCAACTTTCTTTGATATGAGTTTTGTAGCTGTATGGCAGTCTGCGCACACTCGAATGTTCTTTGTGACTCAAATTGTTGTCCCAGCAGGGGTGCTAATGATGCCAAATCCTATGGCAAGTCTCTCACTGCACTGATATAATAAGTGTTTCTTCTGCTCCTCAACATCATGAAACACCTCACTTGTGTAAGGAACCTACCCTTCTTGTTCCATCATTTACTTTAGCATAATTCGGATGGGATTTATCTACTGATACAAAAGCATGCATCTTGTTTTTTACTTCAATCCAACTGCAGGCAGGACTTTTCTTCATGCCCTTATCCCTCATACTCACAAGTTTGACACATCCATCCATCTCTGAGCAGGAGCTTATACGTTTGACAAGAGAATGTATGCTCCCACATTCTCTGGATCAACCTCAAATATTTTCTCAGCAACCTGTTCAGCTAAGTCAACACTCTAGTGGACTCTACAAACAGCAAGCAAAGCTGACCAAACACTCCCTACAGATCTATCCATACTAGAGCTTAACTTAAAAGCATCGTCCAACTTTCCTGCTCTACCAACAAGGTCTGCCATTGCAGCATAATGCTCTATGCCTGGTACGATTCCATACTTCTTTGTCATACTGTTAAAATATCTCCAAGCTTCATCTATCAAACCAGCATGACTACAAGCATTTAATACTGCCATAAAAGCCACATAGTTTGGTCTCGCTCCCCTCATCTCCATCTGCACAAATAAGGAAATGGCATCATGGGCATGATTATGGCTGTCCACGACACCATGTCATGTTGCTCCATTTTATCAAAGAGCCATCTAGCTACTCTAACATTCCCACACTTGGCATACGTTTCCACAAGTGAACTAGCTATAAACACATTATTATCAAATCCACCCCTAATTATGTATCCATGCAACTGCTTTCCCAAATTCATTGTTGTCAGATGAGCACAAGCTGGTAAGATACTAGCAAAAGAAACCTGCTGAGGTTTAACATTAGCCTTCAACATCTGCCAAAAGAACCTCAGGCCCTCATTAAACAGACTGTTCTGCACGCACCCTGCAATGATAGAGCAGGGCCGGGCCAACAGGTGCAGAGGCCCTAGACAAAATAAAATTTTGGACATTTTCTTTATTAAAAAATTAAAATTTTAAAATAAATTAGACTATATATTTTTTTTTACATTGAGCCCTTTAAACTAGACAAAAGGAAAAATATAGGCCTTTTTAAAACAATTTCACTTTAATATTTTTTAAAAAAAATTGGGGGCCCTAGGCGCAGTCCTTAACGGCCCTGCCCCTAGGGCTGGAACTGTGATAGAGTTCCATAAAATGACATGTCGTTGAGTTAGTCTGCTAAATACTCGTAATGAATCTTCCACTCGATTGCACTTTGCATACATGTCAGTTAAGCCACTACCAATAAACACATCTCCATCAAAGCTGTGTCCTATGACACACACGTGAATCTCTTTCCCCTTATTAACATCCACATATTTTGCAAAGATAAGAAGCACACTAGAGAAAGTAAATGAATTAGGCTTCAAGTTAGCATTTCCCATCTCCCTAACCATCCTTAGAGCTTCTTCATGCATTCCATCGTCTGCAGTCCCTGCTATTACCGTATTCCAATAAACAACATCTCTTCTTGGCATCATGTCAAAGACCTTTCTCACGCTATCCATTCTCAAACTCCTGTCTGCCTCTTTTACATAAGCACTACGACCTTTCCCAAAAGGCCAAACAATGATTTCTCCATTTCCACTAATTTGAGGCGAAACACTCAAGCTAACATTTTTATCCATACCCTTTATCCGATTCTCAAAATTTTGCACCAATTTATCTCTAAATTCACTATCACATACTCTGTCAGGCATTCCATCAAGCACCTTACGCTTCCAATGTCTCTACAATCCATACCGATCTAAACTATGAAATTTTGCATATATATTCATAAGGGCGTTACGCGTGTACAGATCAAAGTCCACACCTAACCTAATAATGCATCCATGAACAGACTCCCCTAATTTGAGGGCCAGCGACAAAGTAAATGACTTTAACACAGAAGGGAACCCTTTGCGATCTGGGTATCTGCCAGAAGCTCCCATTTGCAAAAAAACAAGCCAAAGATTGAACAAAAACGGCCATTGCTCGCGTAGCATCTGATGGTGGATTTATAAGCAAGAGGCGGGGGTGAGCGGAGAGTGTTGAAAATGAGGAGAGAATGGTGTAATAAGTTCAAGTTGGAGTAGTGGAGATGAGAGTGGAGAGATAAGTGGAAGAGGAAGGTTTGAGTTGGAGGATTTGGGCATGACGTTGTTTGGCTTTGGATTTGGAGTTTATAATATTGGGATTTTTTAGGTGAGATTTGCCGAGGGAATTTTTGGATGTCATTTGGCTTGTGAAACGTTTTTTCCTCCTTGCCGTTGGAAATTGGTGGGAAACGAGGAGGACAAGTTTTGAATTTTCGTCAACGTCCAAGCTTCTATATTTACAAGAAAACCTTGCTTCAAATAACTGTTGACCAAGAAGAGGAGGGTTCGAATCTCCTTTCTCAATATTCAAAAAGAAGTGTTCTTTTTTGTTTTTTTTTTTGCTCATATCCAATAATGGAGGTTAAAAAAAGGTTTTTATAGGGCAAATATTTTAATCTAATAAATTAAAAATTAAAATGTCTAATAAACTCCAAAATTTGGATAATATTTTGTAGGATTGTATTGCAACAATTATATTAAAAACCAAAAAATATAACATAAATTGTTTTCCCATAAATATTTTTCCTTAAATAGGACACCCTGATTGACACTTCACGATTTAGATAAATAAAAATAATAAAATATTTTTTTTTAACAGAAGAAATATAGATTATGCCAAAGTCACTTAGTCACTTCTATCTAATGGTGTAAACAAACCACAATAGATCACATACTACTTGAAATTAACTCGAAAAATAATTGAAATTGACTATAGATTATTGAGCTAAACTCGAACTCAAGCTACTCGAGCAATCGAAAACTACATTGGAGTATCAAAATAAACGATTTGAGAGGCTCACAAAGCTAATTGAATTCATATAATATTAAGTAATTTTTTTTAATTTAGCATTTGAATATGTGATATTTACAATATTACTTAATCGATTCATACATAATCGAGCTTATTTGAACTTAAATGAGTTTATTCAAATCAAGATTTCAATTCACATGACTCACAAGAAAAAAAATTATATGAATAAATGAATCTAATCGAGTCGAGATAGAGCATCTAAGTACTTGACTAAACTTGATTCAATTGAGCTCAAGGTGGAATTTAAAAATTAAAAATCGATTGAGCTGAAACTCAAGTTCGAACTTTGAATTTTAAAGTTGAGCTCAAGCTCGAACATGATGATCGGCTCGGCTCGACTCGAATGACCCCGGCTTCACGTTCTACTTCTAAATAGTTGCAGGGTATCAAGACTAACAAGGTTTTGAAAAAAAAAATTAAGAAAAAACATTTATCAAAATTGCAAAACTAAGACCCGGTACTTTCATTCTTTTCCCCAAGGGAAAGGGATAGGGAAAGGGAAAGGAAGGACAACTAGGAAGCATGAATTTAAACTTTTAACTACCTAGTACTAAAAAAAAAGCACTATCACCACCATTGGATAAGTCCACAGTTCAAACCGCAGCTCTTTAGCTTGACTAGCTCTCAGCTTTTCTATAGGAAAAGAATGAAAATATTACCCACCTAGGATTCAATTCAACATCCATAGTTTCATCCACGATTCAGGTTCAACAAAAGCTGACTTGGATCTCAAACCTATATTACACTAGAACATTTAAAAGAGAGAGATATCGCATGCCCATGCCAAGATTTGCGATTAAAAGACGACAGGTTCAACCATGTTACAATAAAGTCCCAAACCACCTGTGAGTCCATATTAAATTCTACCAAGTCCACAAAGATATTATGACAATCTCAGTCATAAAACGTCATTGATCCTTAACATACACAAAAATACTACAAATATAAGTCTACATTCGAGCACAAATATGTTCTAACTTGAAAGCCTAATCTCAATCATCTTCTCGTTCTGGGGGTAGACCACAAGGCAAAAGCATTTTCTGCATAAATTAGAAGGAAATATAAGGTGATAATCATTAAAGATAGAGAATTCGATATTACAAGAAAATCGTAAGGCTACAATCCACTATCCCTAAAAACAATTGAAAGAGAGAGCAAAAACATCCTATCCCAAGTCCATCACATTTAGTCTTCTAAAGAGACACAAGTGACAGGAGACAAGGAGATGTTTGAATATATGAATAGTGACAATTATGTTTTGATTTTGGTATTGTAAAAATGATGGATTTTCCAGCTACTCATAATTGATGGCAAATCTATGTTGCTCCCATCATCTTATGAAGCTCACAGGAGACTGAGCTCACTTGTAAAGTATTCAATCTTATATTCTGTCCATTCCCAGAGTGATCTTGAAACTGAAATTAAAGTGATGCATATTTCAGTTCTTGTTTGAATACATTACATTGGTACCTACAAATGTGATAGGATAGTCAGATGCCCTACAGTTTTGCTTCATTATTTTCTCTATGTTATAAGAAACTTCAAGCACACGTACAACCATCACAAAGCATTACATAAGATCAACACATATAAAGTAATTTACTAATACAAAGGTAAAAAATGTTAGGTAGTAAGTAAATAGGCGAGTAAGTGCGCACGCCACCTCTCCAAACACATGATATATCATAACAGGCTAAAGGTTCTTCTAAAGCAATAGGATTACCAAGAGAGGAGTGAATTAGAAATAGAAATTCTTTATCCCTTGAAGATGCAGACCATACTCAAGGGATTATGAAAATCATGGAAAATACATCACCAAAAAAATGGTAGGAATATAGTTTTGCCTAGTACAGTTAACTAAGCAGCATAAGATAAAGATCTTTTAACACACTTTACTAAACTTCAAAGTAACCCATTATAAAATTTACACCATCTCCATCAAAGGGTGATGGCACATTAGATTCACATTCATGTGGATCTCCCATGCAATGCGAGACAAGACTGACACGCATGCAAGGGCCCTGCACATTGACCTGGATGTATTGCATAATTTTACTTGGTATGCTAAGAAACCTCTAATAATAGTAATCACAGCCAATATTTGAGATTAAGATGTTCAACAGGTTGAGTAGTAAGTTTATACACCACAAATGAATCAAATCGAATAAAATCAGCTAAAGACAACCCTAGACCAATTCCTTGTACTCTAACTAGATTTTTTGTTTTTATTATTTTACACCATTTGATTCAAAAATGACTATCTTTTAAATTTTGCAGATCAGTCACCACACATCATTTTTGGTAAAAAACTCATTTTTTTAAGTCCTCTTATTGTAATAGAAAATTTGACCTTATCCAAAAAACTGTCGATCTCATTTGCACAACTGAACAATGAACTACTGAAATCAGGCTGAAGACCTTAACATTGACTTGCACAAACTCCACAAAAAATAAAAAAATTAAAAAAAAAAATCCAATTACAATTGATTCACTAATATCCAGATTCCCGTCTCCACAAACAGCAAATTTAAAATACAGTAAAAAAAAAATAACCTGCATAAAGTTGTAGCGTTCCCTTCCAATAGACTCATTCTCAGCAACAGCAAAGAAAGCCAGCATCGGGTAATGCCCCACATACGATGCATAGCTATCACGCTGTATATTCATCGCCCACTCACTGCAAATATAGTTAAGTACTATAATTAACAAAAAAAAAAAAAGACAACTTTATAAGAGAAGAAAAATATAAAAGGAAAAGGAAAAGAAAACTCACAATCTGCTCAAATCAGCGTGACCAGTCCCCACATACTTAGCCTGAAGATGCTCCAACTGTGAATTTATGTTAAATCTATCGCTAGCCTACACAATGATTTCACGGTGATTTCAATTTTTTTTGGGTTTAGCTCAAACAAAACTTTACAAAATAAAAAGGGAGGAAATTGAAAGCAAGAGTTACCTGCATGTTTGTCGATGGAGATTAAGAGAGACAGGTCGAAAAGAAGGAATAGCTAAGATAAGATTAGCCTCTTTCTAGCTTACAACGGTCTTGATTTTATTTATGACTAGTGGATTATATAAGATTAGCCTCTTTCTAGCTTAGAACGGTCTTGATTTTATTTATGACTAGTGGATTATCTGTGTAATCCTGCATGCAAATATCAAAATATTGAATTTAAATTTGAGCATACAAATATAATTAATTTAGTTTTGGCAAAATAACTTATTGCACAAGAATTAAATTGGAGAAAATTTAAAAGGAGATAGTTAAAATACAATAAGATATTTAAAAAAGATTCATACAAACTTCATGTAATTCAAAACCAAAATGAAGCATAGTCAATACACATTGAAAAATTTTAAAATAGTAAATAAAAATGGATAAGAGCAAGTATGTATTTACAAATGCATGAAATTATATCTCTAAATTAGGAAACTAAAAATTATGGCTTTAACTATTTTATTTCATTTCCTCTTTACATTTATGACTGCTATGGTGGGCTCAATGTTAAGGAATAGTTTCGGATTCTCTTTTTTCCCCATGAGGTTCTTTATGTTGGTGCTCAACTTTTAACTTTTTCATTTTGGATTATTTTCGAAAACAGATATTAGCATAAGTACATATGTTTTTGAAAAAAAAAAAAAAGTCTATGGCTTGATTGAATTCCATAGATTGTCATATGGAGGACGAACAGGGATGACTAGCTAATCCTTAATGAAACAGCCTTTAAACCATGTGAAGAGCCTTGTCTTGTAACCTTGCCTTTCAACCATGTCATGAGGCTTGTGTCACAACTCATTGAAGGTAAACAAATATCTATTTCAAATATATCAATGGAGGCGTCCTTTACTTCTGTTTTTTATTCTGACAACTTCAATTTTATCAATAATTATATAACATTTTAATCACTTAACAGACACGTTTCACTAAGGCAGTTAGCAGTTCATGAGTAAAGAACATAAAGACATTTACAGAAACAATATTCAAATCAACATGCCATAGACATTTATATTCTCTTTAAATTAACTACAAATACTAGCATACATCCCTTTAAATTGTGAGATCAGACAATGAAAAACTTAGCATAGACTAAACTAACACCATTTTTTTTTCATAAAAGCTAATACTTATTTGAACCAAACAAAGTTCAAAGTAACTTTAGTTGTAAATTATGTTTAGCAGTCACCAATTAATAATAATCACCTAAAAAGATAATGATATTTAGAAGTGCAAAGAATTGCAAAAGTATACTCATGGCATTGCATATCATGAAAGCTGTAAGCCTAAAAGCAAGTATCTTTTTGCCTACACACTGACCAAATGAATAGTGAAACTCCCCAAACTGCTCCCTGTAATAGATCTCCATTTTTTCAAGTAGCTGAATACCCTCAATATTTTACAATAAAATGGGATCTCTAACATTGTAAAAATGTAATACTATCAATAGAAAAAGGGTATCAACAAAAATTAAAAGTTGTTACAGACTTCCATGTTGATAGTCACTGTCTTAGAAAAGGAGGTGGATAAAGGTGGTTGTACACTGAAGCTGCTGGAGTAAGAAATTGATGCAGGCAGCTTAATTGAAGCGACCGACTTTTTTCTCAATAAATCAACAATATTCCAATCTCTTTATATTTACAAAAAAAAAAAGAGTGATTTTAGATTAAGGAACTTATATAAGTTAACAGAAAAATAACTACGAAAAAAAAGAGTTCACAAAATAAAAAAAATACTCATATTGTTTTTTCTTCCAATTGTCTAATTTTTACAATTTCAATGCTCAATAGAAAGATTATAGATACAACATTTACCATCATCTAAAATGAAAAAAGGGATCTGCAGAAGTAGCGTTTTAAATATCGTACCAAATCAGATGATACATAATGGAAATTAGGGTCCCCATTCGAAATTAACCATTACTAAGAGAGTTTTTCAAATCACAGATGAAACGTCCCTTTCCGTTACCAAGCAATGAAACGGACAATTCAGAGCGTGATGGGAAGGAAAATCAAAAGAAAACAGAGAACAAGGAAAGAAAAATCAAAAGAAAAAAAGAATGTCGGGCCACCAAAACTTGAAATCAAAATGAAAAAGACAAGTACATCCAATAATTTAGATAATTGAAATAGTTTTTAGAAAAGAAGCAAATAGACAAAGGGAGAGAGAGGAAGAGCAACTAAAAACAGAGCATGAGCCTGGTTTCCTTCTTTAACCTCTGTAATGATAGTTTGGAAAGAGCTTATTGCATGTAGAGAATAGATTGTCTCTCTTCTTTGGCTCGGTGCTTGATGGGTATTGAGATGAAGCATTGGTGGCAAATGGGTGGGTAGAGTAGGGTCAAAATGGGTATGGTGATAAATTACCCATTTACTCATTCATGACCTATTTAGTAATTATATGGGTACTTATACTCATTTGATCCATATAAATTCTAATCCAACCATTTACCCATTGAATCTTTAATATATATGTTACACCATTTAATCTTTTAAATCTAACAAAAAGATATTTTAGTACAGGAACAATCACTTGACCACTACCCAAAAAAAAAATGGTGTCATAATAAATGCCTATTACCAATTCCAACAACTCTGCTTTTAACATGGAAGTTGCATCAAACTTTTGTGAGTTATTGCAGGAGTCCTGTCCTTGAGGCTCAGAATTAGATTTGTGAGATTCGATATTTTTTTTTTGTTTTTTTTTTTTTTTGGGGGGCATTAAGCTGTACCATAGATTAGAGTCGAATGAAGCTGACAGATTTTGATAATTAAATTAGCAACATAAACATCTCAACATGATAAAACCCCAATTAAATTAGCAACATAAACAACACAACCCAGAAAGCAGCCCAACTACATAAACTAAATAACCCAGAAAAGATACGAACAAGCACCAAAAAGAGTCATGTACTACTATATGAATTATTGTAGCTTAACTCAAAACAAACACAAAGCATCGCAAGTGAATATTACTACCACATGAACCAAGAGATATCTGCAAATGGGCATGCAATCCACTAATATAACACCTGAAGGCTATGCATTTAAACATAAAAACTAGAAGTTAATCGAAGGGAAAAATTCATTCCTACAATAAAAAAACAAAAACGATAAAGGTGAAAGAACCCAAAATAAGAGAAATTGAAACCCCAATTCCCAAATTCCAACAAAAATCCTTTTGCTTCTTGGTATAGAACCTGCCCTGCAAATGTAATTCAAACCCCAGAACAAATTCCCAAAATAGATACAGATAGAAAACAGAACTCACAACACATTGGCGTGCCTGGAATTCTAAATATGGATAATATAAAGAAAAAAACTAACCTGAGCTGAATTGAATACTTGGCGACTGGATTTCCGGAGGATGATGAGGACTGAGGGCTAAAGAGTGAGGGAAGAGAGGCAGACTGTAGAGAATTAGATAAGAAGAAGATAAATGAATAGAGCATAGCAGATGGAACCCAAAAAAAGAGGTCGAGAAGCTAACGAGCCAAGATAATCAAGGGGCGCTTTCCCAATTTGTATCCACCTTTACCATCCATACCCATTTTTAAAAGATGGGTAAATGGGTATGAGTGGTGAAAGTCCTAACTCACTTTTGTCACTGGGTGCAAGTTTTTGCATTCCATAAGTATAAAAACACAGTTTTCTCAAAAAAAAAAAAAAATATATAAAAACAGAGAAATAGTTGGTACTGAATTTAGCTATAGATTGTTATTTATTGCAAAGATTATCTGTGCTTTCCGTGGTCTAAATTAAATTTGATGCACTTGCTTTCTTTTTTTTTTTGTTTTTTCAGAAAGTACATCTACCACTAATTTTTTTTGTTCAAAACGACTTTTGTACTACAGAATTTTTAAAAAACAATATCATACATCAAGTTTTCCTTTTTTACACTTCTCTCTTTTTTTCATTTCATATTTACTCTTTGTTTAATGGGTTAAAAATTTGAAGAGGAAGCCACCTGATTCATCCCTACCTGTGTACTGCTGACAACTCTAAACTTTTACCAATTATAAAAAATAATTTAGCAATAAAAAGAATTTGGCAACGGACTACATAAATGACGTTGTCGCCAACTTAGAAATAATAAACTTTAGTTACTAATCTATGTTTAAATTTATTTTTAAAAAATAAAATTTATACTCACCAAATTTATTTTAATAATAAATAAACTTAATTTTTAAAATTTTTATCATTATATTTATATTTAAAATATAAAATTAAAACTTTCACATTTGTCATTGTTAATCCATCATTAAATTTATTTTTAAATAAAAGTTAAAATCTTTTATTTTTAACCAATCACCAAATTTAATTTTTTAAATAAATCTTGACCATTAATTTATTCTATTGATAAATCAAAATGGGTAAATTCTTCATATTAATAAAATGCATAAGCTTGATTGGAATGAAAATTATCGATCTATCTAAAATTACATATTAATATATTACTAGTTATTTAAATTTAAATATCAGTTTATTCAAATTTAAATATAAATTCAAAATTAAAGCAATTAAAGTGAAAATTTTTAAAATTATGCATTAACAATTACATATAATTAATCACTCTAAACAATAATTATAAAATTAATAATTTAAAGATGGAAGAGGTAATAATTTTATAAATCAATTATAAACATGTTACGAACCAGTTATAACTCTATTGTGAGCTATTTATAAATCAATTATAAATATATTGTCAATTATTTATAAATCAAATTTAAAGATATTATCAACTACTTATAAACTAGTAAACCAATTATAAAAATATTGTCAATTATTTATAAACTAGTTATAAAGATATTGTCAATTACTTTTATAAATGAATGTCTTCTTTACTAAAATAAGTTTAATTCAAACAAAATGAGAACGAGATTGTGGTTAATGCTAGCCCAAGGAATGACGAGCTGCAGGACAAAAGTGGGGCATTTTCAATGGTCAATGAATTCGATGTTTCTGCTATGGGTACTAATGCAATTGCGGTGACAAAGTAAAATAAAAATTTTAAACTCCATTGATTGGAGTCGCCAGGGCTGGAAGAAAAGGAGCATAATTTAGGAAAAACTAAAATATGTATCTGTATTTTTGGAAGAAAGAAGTTGGGTAACATAAATTTATCATTTATTATTCCTAAATAGCTATTTCTGTACAAAACTTTTTTAAATAGCTATTTCTGTACAAAACTTTTTTTTTTTTTTAAATACAAACAACCCTTATTGGATAAGATTCACTTAGGGCTGCATATTACATATTGACTTTGGCCAAGTCGCTTGTTTTGGGGTACTAAAACCTTGTTAGCTTCTTCAGGTCACAAAGTGAGAGCAATATTTTCGTTCAAAAGAATCAGAATAAAAATTAGAAAAAAGGAAATGGAAACACCGAAGAATGAGAAAGACACACTATGCTCTTAAAAAACTAAAAAAGAAAAAATTGAGCAAGACCAAACTTGATTAAGAAATTGGGAAATAAGTATTAATGGGTTTCGTAAGTATTAATGATTTTAATATTTTTCTTTTAATTTTATTGATAAAAAATATGAAGTGCTCTAGCACTGGTTGTTTCTCTATCTTTTTTGCTGGGCGCATACTTTAATACCTGTTAGTCTTACATTCTCTTGGTAAAGCCGTGTCAGAGGTTATAATTGTGTTTCTCGCCATAATTTTATAGCTTGGCTTGCAATTAAAAAGAAACTCCTAGCATGTGTTGGGGAGAGAGTAAAATAAAGAGGAGAAGAAAATAAGAGGTGAAAATAAAGAATGAAAAATTTTTTACCCTATTTGGGAAGGGAGTAAAATAAGGAGGGGGAGAGAAAATAAAATTTATTTTTCCCCCTCCCTTTTCTCTTCAAACTGGGGAATGAGGGCCAAATTTGTGAAATGACAATTATGCCCATGTACATTTTGATAACTTACCGAGTTTGGCCTCCCACCTTCATCAACACCCATTTGCGTCTCTGGCGATTTTCGGCTCCAGCACCTATTTGTCCGTCCAAATCCTCACTGACTTTCATCTCCAACAATTTGGCAGCATCACCTTCAGCAAAAACGGTGTGTCATTTGTAGATCTAGAACGTGGTTGAGGTAAGTTTGTGGCTATATGTGTTTGACAATTTTTTTTCGTCTGTTTGTTGGATCCGTT
>CATIWR010099166.1:0-14859 GCA_949677035.1 Omphalea diandra | reverse complement strand
TGGTCCTTTAGAATCTATGGGATCAATGAAAATTCCTGGTTCTGCTGTTGTTCATAATCAAGCTGTGACTGTCCTTAGCCAAGAAGATGATTTGTCTTTCAGAAAGAACTTCCCAAAGCCAATATTGTGGTCTCTGATTCTACTTTTTGTCATGGGTTTCATTGCTGGTGGTTTTATTCTTGGAGCAGTGCACAATGCCATTCTCCTCATTGTTGTTGTGGTTCTTTTTGGTGCTGTTGCTGGATTGTTCATATGGAATACTTTCTTTGGGAGGAGGGCAATCATGGGTTTCATTTCTCGTTATCCAGATGCTGAGCTACGGAATGCCAAGACTGGACAATTTGTGAAGATATCTGGGGTAAGGCATATCTTTTTTCTTGATTATTTTTGCTGTATTATATCCTGCTATATTTGATCTTTCATTATTTTCTTTGTTTCATGATGATTTATGTTTTTCATATCCTAAATCTTAATCCTCATTTTGCATACTTTATCTTGAATTGTAAAACAATTAGTTATAGCTATCTGAATTTGAACTTAATGATAAGAAACTTAAAATGTGAATTCAGCTTAGCTGACAAGATTTAAAAAGTACAATTAAGCTTAAGGAGCTTCCCTTTGGAGATAAATAAATAAAGAAATATTAAAAAATTATATGAGGAAGAACTTACAAGAAAGAGAGTAGAGTCTAGTGTTATAGGAATTGAAATATTTACTCATGCTTTAATTGCTGTTGGAGTTCAAATTCCATATGTACAGGGAATTTCAACTGAAGCATGTGCGAATCCCCATGTTATGATTATAGGTTAATAAGCTACTTCTGCGATGCACCAAATTTTGTTAAAGTATAATTTGAATTTTATATGATTTTTTTTGGAAATTGTGCAATGATTCTATATTGGAAATGGATAAGATGATAAATGAGGATTAGTATTTATTGCAGGAAGGTCCTTCAATTGGTGGAAATTCTAGCATTTAATTGAAGATTTGATTTGTTTAATATATAATTTTTCCAATTCATTTGCAGAACATGTTGATTATCTATGTTTTGGCTGTTGCTACTAAATTAATTTTATATTTAATGTTTCATTCTGTTTCTGAAGGTGGTCACCTGTGGTAATGTGCCTCTTGAGTCATCCTTTCAAAAAGTTCCTAGATGTGTATATACATCCACGAGTTTGTATGAGTATCGAGGATGGGATTCAAAAGCAGCTAACCCAACACATCGCCGCTTCACTTGGGGACTCAGATCATTAGAAGTGAGTGATTGAAACTGACTTGCTAATTTATTTGGATAGATACTATATGGAAGTTATTGTTCACAGATCCCTGAGGTTTTCTGGAGAATCCATGCCATTGTTATTATATGTTTGTGCGTACAAATAGTATCAGAGTCTGGGTACTTTGCTGTTTTCCATAAATGTGAACTAGAGGAGCATGCCCCTATATGCCACTAACTGTCTTAAGTGCTCATTGAGATAAATTCTGATACTTGTACTTCAAGATCTTCTCATTCTTTGACTGGAAATTTCTATAAATCTTATTTGACAGAGGCGCGCAGTTGATTTCTACATCTCTGATTTTCAGTCTGGGTTGAGAGCATTGGTTAAAACTGGCTATGGAGCAAGGGTGACTCCTTATGTTGATGACTCCCTTATCATTGATGTCAACCCAGGTACTGAAGAGTTGTCTCCAGAGTTCATCAGGTGGTTGGGAGAGAGGAACCTTTCAAGAGATGATCGAATAATGCGAATGAAAGAAGGGTAATGTCTCTCTCTCTCTCTCTCTCTTTTTTTGTTTTTTCCTTTTTTCGGGGACTGATGATATAAAACATACAATTTTTCCCCACGTAGGAATTAACTAATAAGGCTTATTTTATTGGTGATGTCTAGATAGTACTTGAATCCTTTAGCAGTGACAATCAGATTTGATAACCACTTAATGCATCAAAGGGATAATGTAAGCCTCACGTTTCCCAGGCAATTTGCAGCCAGACTGAAATGGAATAACCAAACGAGGAAGAGAACATGATATCGTCGTAGCATTACACTAGATGAAACTTTACGTAGCAATAGTTAACAAATCAATATATTATTCTTTAAAGTTTTTTAGGCCATCTCAATTAACAATGATTTGATTAAATCCTTTTTGAGGTGTGGGGATGGGTGATGTTTTAATGTTAGACAAGCTGTTAGGTCTGTTTCATTCTTGGAACCATGTTGGGATCTGTGATCCAATCACAATAATTAGGAATTTTCAGCCTATCTGAAGTCTTAACAGTATGTTGGCATCTAGCATGGCTAGTGCACCAGCATTGAACCATGTTCAACTCAGTTGACAATTAAATGCTTCGTTTTTGTTGGTCATTAAATAGTTGCTACCTCATATGACGTCATTGTATGAGTTTGTAAATTTGTAGGAATTGCAAATGTTGTTTATGCAGGTATATTAAAGAAGGCAGCACTGTTAGTGTAATGGGAATTGTCCAAAGGAATGATAATGTGCTTATGATTGTCCCACCAGCTGAGCCAATTACAACAGGGTGCCAGTGGGCCAAATGTATTTTTCCAGCGAGCCTAGAGGGCATTGTTTTGAGATGTGAGGACACCTCAAAGAATGATGTGATACCAGTGTAATAATATATGGAGTCTATACTGTTCTCTTTTATTCTTTCTACTTGCTGTTACATATCATGGTCGCAGCGATGTTAATGGTGGTGTATTGATGACTGATGGAGGTTTTGATGGTGAGGTGGCAATGGTGGTGGTCCCCCCCCCCTTTTTTTAATTTCACTTGGTGTATAGTTTTGGTGTTTCGTGCCATTTTATTTTATCTTTTCTCCTAGGTCTTGAAGGCTTTTGTAATGGGGTGGCTTGATATTGTAGGGAATTTTACATCTTTGAGCAGATTGCGGTTATGTTAAATAGAAAGAAAAATGTTGTGAGCTATGCAGCATATTGTCATCTCAAAGTCCCCTTGTTTACATTTCATGTCAGGAGGAAGTGGGAATCACAAATTTTAAGCTGCTTTTCTTTATTGATGAGTTTGTCTATCAAAAGAATTAACCTTGTATCGTGGGAGAGTTCTGTTACCTTGAGTTTTACAACTTATTTGCCCAAGGGTAAGAAGATTTATTTTAATCTATTCATAATTTTTATTCTAGAGTTAACATGAATTTCATGTTAGAAATCAAGCAGAAAAAGGAGCAAAACAGGTACTAACAAATAATAAATTTGGACATGTAAGCTTCAAAATCATGCAAACATGTGGCTTGAGTTTTGAGTTCTAGCACTCAAACCGATCCAATCATGACATGTTTATGAGAGGGTACATCCTAAATGAGAAGGCAATATGAAGTTTTCATTCGATGCTTTGTGAAACGTCGGAGGTATTTTCATCCTTTTACCATGTCTAGATGATAAGAAAGGAAACTTGTAGGAGGCTTTGCACGGCCCAAAAATTATGCGTCCAACAATGGCAGGACCTTTCTCGGGAGGACTCAAATGTTCAAATCAAGGTTCCGCCCCAGAGCACTAGGCAACTTCACTGGGTTTTGGCTCGAGTTGGATCCAAACATTCAAACGCTAATAACATGAATCATTGGAAGAGTGCAAGCTGAATTAATCTCTGATACATTTTACATCAGACCAAATAATGATGCCTTGTCTATGACACCAAATTGGAAGATAAAATGAAAAATAATTCTAACTTTTCCACAATCCGGTAGACCAGAAGTGTTAATAGACAGACCTCATTCATAATAATGAATATCACATTATTTATTAGTTGCATCATGGGATGCTCAAGTTCACATGACTGACTAAAAATTGGGGGGGGGGGAGGGGGGACAGGGGATATTCAGGCAAAAACTGAATCACTACGAAATCTGTAACTACACTTTCATTGAAACTCATCATGCATTAAAATTGCTGCTGCAGCAGTAATCCTCTTGAAGTCTATTTGTCAGTTATGTGCTGCCACCAGTGCCATGTGCTCTATCAAGTCCAGCACTCGGTTGCTGTGCGAAAGATAATAGCATAGATTATCATTTCATAAATCACCAAAAGTTAATGGTGCAGGTAGCCATACACCATAACAATAATACAGAGTATAGAGATGCTAAACCTGTATCCCCACTCATTGTCATACCAAGCCACCAGCTTCATGAAGGACTTGCTCAACCCTATACCAGCTTTGGCATCAAATATGCTTGACCTGGAGTGACACAAGTCCATTAGAATGGCAACAGCAATAAAAAGATAATTGAAAGGATCTGTTTACCTAACAAGAAAATAAAGTACAAGTCTCAGACTGCTAGAATGGTCATTTTCTAGGCGAACCACCTTATATACAAGAAGATATCAAGTAACATGGTTTCTCAAGTACCAAAGAAACAATGAGCATGGCATTACCCAACCAACAAGAAAACACCACAAAATCATCCCTCAGAACAAGCACTATCAACTTTCTTAAGAAAAAAGATAAATCTTAGACAAGAAGTTGCCCCATAATCTTCAGTTTGAGAAGAGCCTCATTTGGTGCTGATGATTTAATATTGTTAAAAAATGCAGCAGCATACTAAACATTCACACAAACACACACACGCACACATATATATAGGGAGAGAGAGACCTTGAGTCACCAACAAAATCCTTAGAGACAACATCCTCATCAGTATATCCAAGAATGCCCTTCAGGTACCCCTCTGAAGCATACCTTTATTTGCATATCAGAATGTAAATTAGTCAGTGGTGGAAAAAAAAAAAAAGACTTCAAAAGAAGATAGTAAAACCCAAAACTAGCCAAGTACAGCTCAAGCCAACTAATCCAAACACCAGAAAGGCCAAGAATAGCATACTTGATAGCTGCTTTGACATCTTCGTAAGATGCACTCTTCTCAAGTCGACAAGTTAAGTCCACAACAGAAACATTAGGTGTTGGAACACGGAAAGCCATCCCAGTAAGTTTTCCATTGAGTTCTGGAAGAACTTTTCCAACAGCCTAAAAAACCAAAAGCATATAAGTACATCTCAACTCATTACCAAGCAACAAATCCATGTCTAAAAAAGTTCTCCCACATCCAGAAGTCCAATCTCATACCTTTGCAGCACCAGTGGAACTGGGAATGATATTTTGTCCTGCTCCACGGCCACCACGCCAATCCTTCATTGATGGACCATCTACAGTCTTTTGTGTTGCTAAACAATAAAGATCATAATTATGTTACAAACTCATTGATTATGATGTGCTCATTGAACCCATGAACTTTCATGTGCGAGTCTATGCATGCATGATTGGAGGCACAGGAATGGGGTGGAAGAAGAGGGAGGGGAGACAGAGAGGGAAGACACCTGTAGTTGCATGAACAGTTGTCATCAAGCCTTCAATAATACCAAACTCCTCATGAACCACCTGCAAAATAAGATCATAAAATATAAAGATACCTTCAAGATGGAGAGAGCTGTTAAATGCCTACATATCAATTTCAAAAAATAAAACAGAGATTATTAGTAAATAACTTGGAAAAAAAAGCTAAAAAAAAAAAGACTTCAAATCTCAGGAAGTGATCAGACCTTAGCAACAGGAGCAAGACAATTGGTGGTACAGCTTGCATTAGAAACAATGTCCATGCTTGGATTGTATGCCTTCTCATTCACTCCAACCACAAACATTGGCGCATCAGCTGATGGAGCTGATATGATCACTTTCTTCGCACCACCCTACAGAGCAAAGTCAAAAAAGCTCCTCTTAAGATGTGATTGTATAAGGAAGAGATAGATAATACTGATCAATGCATTTCTTCTACCTTCTTGTGAGCTGAAGCCCTATCAACAGTAGTGAAAACCCCAGAAGATTCAACCACATAATCAGCCCCATAATCACCCCAAGGAATCTCTTCTGGGTTCCTGGGTAGATATCAGTTTTTGATTGTTAGCAAGCACTTACATTGCAAAAAACCCCTGCCAAAGATTCCTATTGCCATCTGATTCAAAATGCTAATAAGCATACCCATAGTAAACCAACACCTATGTGTATAAGTAAAATTGCAAGGTATACCTTTTGTTTGAAACTTTGATTTCCTTCCCATTGATTTCCAAGGTAGACTCATCGACAGCTTTGATGGATCCCTTGTAACCTCCATGAGTTGAATCATATTTGAACATGTAAGCCTGAATAACATGCAAGGAGAACGAATCACAACCATTCCTTTCCAAATGAAAGCCATGGAGCAACTAACAAGAACTTCTATGATGACACACTTCTCTTTAAGTCATTTTCAAAATATCCAATAGTAGTACTACTATAAGCTTTGACCACAATCATGCAGAAGCACCAAATTTTGAAGTATTGAAATGTTCCACGCCAACAGACTTCTTTGAAGTAATTTTCAAATTATCCAATGGTAACATTTCTGTAAGCTTTGACCGTTTGCAGCAGCGCCAAAAGTATGGAAAGTCATATACATAGAGCAGACAAAAAAGTTGCATTGGCTGCATTTTAGCCATTAATGTTGATAATTTAAAACTCCTAAACCAAAAAAAATGGATGCTATAGAGTAACTTAGAAGAGACATTTGACACCACATTAATGAATGGAGTTGAAACCCATAAAAGAAAACACCAACGAAATCATTCCAAAAGACTATTCTTATCATGAGTGTGGCAACAGTCAAAACACCACACTTCAATGTCAAATAATAATTAGATTCTACACGTACATACACAAAAACACAAAGCATATTCTCTTTCAACTGCTTACTGAGCTCTAAACACACACTTCAGTCTCTCACGCACAAGCAACTACTGGGATAGATTCCCCAAGAATGGTGACATTACAGTTAACCTAGGTCTAGCATACAATCCCGCCCACCAAAAAAAAAAACAACACATCTATGAATTCAATAATACAAACATGACAAAACATAGATCATTAAAAGAGCACTTCAGAGTTAGTTTGCAATAAAGAAACCTAATATCACATCCTCACCATGTACTTAGTATCAATGAAAGGATCATTAACTGCCACCACATCAATATCATCCCTGAAAGTTGCAATTCGCAAAACCAATCTTCCAATACGACCAAAACCTGCATCAGTATTGGGGAAAAAAAAGAAGTGTAGTAATTACGTCCAACCACAGAAACCTCATTTAAGAAGCCACAACAACCTCATTAATTGTATGATTTGCAGTCTCATGGGTTGAAACGTGACTAAGTGTCCCTATATGCAGCCACAGTTCTACCTCAAAAAGCCAAAGCAAAAAAAAAAAAAAAGGATAAATGAAGCAGAAGCTGAGAACATCAAAACTTGAGAACTAGTTAAGGAGCATTTGAGAACTACTATCAAATAATCAAATACAAGAGTGTCTTAAGAACCTCTCTTTGCGTCCATATAATGAACAATAATCTCAACCTTCAAAAATGTAGCTGTACATATACTTTTAATCCACTTGTAAGTAGATGGCCAAAGAAGCCTCACTAAGGTAATAATACACCTATTTTACAATGATAAAGTGTTAAAAACTGAAAGCAGTCAACACTTTTGTGCAATCATACCATGAATAAGTTGAATGCACATTCTAAATTCATGTAGAGATCACTAATTCTGAAACGTTCTGCAAGTAATGTGCACTGTGCTGGATAAAAAGAGAAACAAAGAAAAAACATATAGAATTAAGCTTTTGAAAACGTACCATTGATTCCAATCTTTGTCCTCCCATCATTCCGAGATTCTAAACAAAGTAAAAACAAACCCAATCAACATGTCAGCAAATACACCTCATCAGCCCCAACCAAGCTTAACAAAGTAAAAACTGCATGTGCAACTAAGAGAACTTACTGAAGACGGTGGGAGGCATTTCCGTTGCTGTGGCCTTGATGGGTTGGAAACTCCTTGTATGGCATACCCTGAATGGTTCAAAAAGTTTCACTGTCAGCTTAATGAAGTAATATCAAACCACATACCCCTAATATATCAAAATACATAAAGTGCACATATGTGAATGAAGCACTGAAGTTGTGGGCGCTCAACTGTAAGTAAGAAGGGCCTCTTGGAATTGACGAGCCAAAAATGGTCTTTGGTGATCTGAGATCAAAGTTGAAACTAACCGTTGAAACCTGAATATGAGAGAGTAGAATTAAAATAAATCTCCAAAGCCATACACACTTTTAAATTATAATAAAAAGGTACACAGAAATAAGTTAATGAATATATAATTATAAAACGATCTCACTATAATTATTATAAAAAATTAACATATTGGCCATCTGGTCAAGAAAATTCTGAAGTCCAAGGAACAAGAAAATCCTGCCAGTTTTGACAGAAAAAGAACTAAATAGCAGAAAACTTCAAATATTCAAGTTAGCTAAACTAAAATAAGTATTATTTTGCCGATCTCTGTGAACATTTTACACACGCTGTTTTCTCACCAACCAAACAGAAGGCCAAAGTAGAAAATACCGATACATCATGTAAGTTTACGAGGGGAGAAAATCAAACTGACATCAAAAGGAAACATAAAAGCCTACACAAATCCAAAGACAATTAAATAAATATAAATCTTGGTTTTGTTTGTTTAAACAAAGTAAAAATTTCCTTCATTAAAAAATATAGTACGTATTTCTATCAGCTTAGCTTAAGTTAAGTTTTCATTTCGTTACACTACTAAAGAAAGGAAAGTAATGAAAATCGTATCTACATTATCCAAAAAGAGAACATAACAGTCTCGAAAAAAATCCAACAGAAAACAAAGGCGAAAGAAAGCAAGTTGTAGAAATATAAACACACACACGCACAAAAGATAAGTTTGAAAAAGTGAAACCTTAAATCGATCGGATGGAGAGGGAGAGAGGTCGGCACAGGAGGCCTCGATCAAAGGAGCCGTGGCTGCAGATCTGACAATACTGGAGAAAGCCATTGGCAGTCACGCACTCAACTGCAACTCTTCCCGCAAAAGCCCTAAGCAGAACACAGAGCCAAATGAAATGGAAATAACAGCAACGGGAAGGGCAGCTGTTTATAAATATATAAATATTTTTTTGAATTGAAAAAAAAAAGGCAAAAAATTTCAGCGGAGTTTATTATGAGTCGTGAGATGGCTAGCTTCTACGTCCACCTTCCCCCCACATACCTAACTTTCTTGTTTTTTTAAAATGTGATACAGCTGAGTTTTGTTCCTATGAGAGCCCTCTCTTTGTAGTCCTTGTGGGACTCTCTTCGTCACCCCTCTAATAATCTTAATCATCTTAATTACTATTTTTTGTTCTTTTTTCCTTCAATTTAGTTTTAAGATTGAGCCTTGAATTTAATAAACTCATATTCCATCTTTCAAAATTGATAAAAGTATAATATTTATCATATTTATAATGACTATTAGTTGTTATATATTGATAATTAATCTAACAGTGGCCGATAATTTTTTCAATTTTATAATAATAATAATAATTTACAATACTAATTAATGAAAAAGATTTGTAATCTCTAATTATATAGAAAATCAACTTTCATTTTTCAAAATTTTATTTTTCATTTTTTTTATTAGTATGAAATTGCCTTTTCACATAATTTTATGTTTTGCAACTGCCTGTAATCAAATCCTTCAAATAATATCTCCTCATAATTAAGACAACAAATTTTGCCATTTCTGTTATTTTTGCATATATAATAATTTATTTCGTTGGAGAAGACAGAGTGTGAGCTCATAAATGTATGAATGAGCGTGTTTGCTTGGTAGTATGTTGCCATAAGTGTCAACACACGCGGCTAAGTTTTGTCGTGTCTTGCCGAGCTGAGTCTGAGAACTCACTGACCATGTCCTCGAAAGCCACGTCGGACCCGTCTGGGCTTTATTGGGATCTTTTCTTCTCAAAGATTTTAAATTGGGTCCCCAACCTGGTCCAGCCATAAATAATATTTAATCTATTATTTAGTATGTGTTTTGAATGATTTTTTTTGAAATATTAATATACGAATTTTTAAATTCATTAGCGGTTATTAATACACATTAAAAAAAATTATGGTTAGACTTTATTTTTGTAATTTTTCATTCTCTTTTTTATTTGATTTTTTTATTTTTTGTTATTCATTTTGCCATTATTTATTCTTAAATTATATATTTTATGATTATCTGCAAACAATTAATGAATTTTTTAAAAAATAAAATTATTCATTTGTTATTCAATTATCTGTAGATTATATTGTTCGTTTTCAATTTATTTTTTTTGTTGTGAATTTTTTATTTTTTATTATTTTAATATTTAGTTGTTAATTTTTTTTAATGTTTGATTCTTTTTATTCTATGTATAAATAATATACATAAGTTTCGTTAGTTGAAATTTTATATTCATGAGATTCTTTTTTTATAAGATACAAGTTTTTCTTTGTATAGTATAAGTTCATTATAAATAAAATATATATTCAAAAGTTTCATCTGTATAAATTTGTTATCATTTGATTTTAATTCAATGTAATATATTGGAGATATTCATATTATTCATTAAAAATTATAAGTTCATTACTATCAATATAATTTTTAATTATATTTTTATTACATTATAGTTGATAATGTGAAATAGTGGTTCTAGTATACTAAATGAACATATATTTATTTTATTAAAAAAATAAACTTATAATTTATAAAAAAAATAAACTTATACTTTATAAAAAATAAATATACAGTTTATTAATAAATGACTTTATAATTTATATCAAATAAATTTATAATTTACATTAAATTCACAAAATTATCATATAGAACATTAGATAAAAAATGAATATATAGTTTGAATCTACATTTAATTAAACATAAATTTACAATTTATAAAAAATAAATTTATAGTTTATACCAAAATGAACCTACACTTTATAAAAAATAAATTCAATACTAATATGCGTGATTTATTGTATTATTTGTTAACTAAGTGTAATGAACATTAATAACCTATAATTTATATATATAAAAAAAAACTTATAGTTAATATTAAAATGAACTTACCCTTTTGTCAGGGTTCCGGGATTCCTTACTCATGGTATCTATCCCAGCAGTTAGCAATATACACCCATATAAGTAAATATTTCTTTAAAGATAAATAAAAACTTACTTGAAAATTATCTAAACAATCCAATACCATCCCTTTCATCACATCTAGGTCTTAAGATTTTATCATTTATGACATTTTATTATTGCATTGCATGGATATTTATCTTTCTTTAATTTTTTTAGTATGAAGAGAGGAATTACATTGATAAATTTTAAATTTTAGTTTTTATTTTTAAATAATTTTATCTTATCATTAGATTAAAATATCATAAATTTATCTTTTAAATGTTGATTTTTTAAATACTGTAATTAAATATAATTAAACTACTAAGTACATTTCCTTAACTAAATCAATTCTTCCAATTTGATATAACTTGTCATTCAAAATTATGTGGTAATTATGTTATAAGATTCACAATTGTAAATAATTTATGATCCGATAAAACATAAAAGAAAATAATTGCCTTTATTAATAATAATTATCTCTCAATGTATTCTAATGTGTTTCTTATACACTTACTAAAATAGTATGAGAGTCCCTATCTCTCGATATATAATTTATAATTTATTAGGCATTCTATATAAATAGAAAAAATATTTATTGATAAAGTAAAAATAAAAAATTTATCCTAAACCATTTCAAATGCCCATTTGTAGCTTTGCATCATATAATTCAAAGCTAATGACGTTGTCATATCATGCATCACTTAGTAAATTCTTATAATTTGGCTATTATCACTATAATTGATTAGACCCATAAATTTTATTACTTTTTTTTTTTATGTGCTAGATTTCACCTATAACTAACGTGTGTGTGTGTGTATTTCCACTCAAAGAAAAAACATTTTGCATTCTACTATATAGTTACTTAACATGAAGTATATTAACATTCTCACTTTTTTAAATGGAAGAGTCTTTTGCAAATTAGGTGTGGATCCATAAAATCATTAGTGGGGCAATATTTTTATCTATATAAGCTGATCATATGAAATTATTTGTAGTAGTTGTCAAATTTATCATATATTTTTTAATAATAATTTATTTTAAAATTATAATCATAATTTTTTAATTAATGTCTAAATAGAGTTTACAACATTGCAATATTGAAAGTACTGTAATAGCATTAAATAGTGTAGAAAAATTTTAGATATGTGAAATCTAAATTACTAGTAAGTGATAAAAAAAATTTAAATATACATGTAAATATAAATTAGAAACAATTAATTTGTTATTAGGGCAAACATTGTAATTCGAAACAATTAATATGTTGGTCATATATGTACAAGAAAAATTGTTTTGGCGCCCCTACTTTGCATCCGTCCCTATTCCAAATGGATGGGAACCGTGATATGAAGAATCAAGCGTTCTCTAAACGCCAAGACGTGATTGATAATGCAGCCTACAGGCGGCAATTATCAGGAAAGGTAGCTGTAGCGTGGGAGAAAATGGATGAATTCCTGAGCTCTTCTCGTATCTTAAAACGATAGAAACTGTGGATTTCCAAAGACCCATCGTAGCTAGTTGCTAGGCTAGCATGGAGTCGGGTGCAAAGAATGAAATCTTAGCTGGATGGAGACTTTGCCATCTCACTTGACAGAGTGCGTGGCATCTGCCAAGTGTCATTGTGTCAGACAAGCTTTGCAACTAACACAATTGGCTCTCGTCTCGAGTCGCCACCACAACGCAGAAATTAGAGGGGACGATCTGTTCTTTCTCATTTTCATTTTTCTGACAGAATTTGCAATGCGACAAAGCACTAGTGCTCCAGGAATACGACCATCAGATTTCATTTCCTTAGCTTCTTCTAGCCAATCCGGTGTGCCATTTCCTTCTTTTTTATTTGTCCTTAGAAAAATAAATTTTTTGAGGTACCGTTTGTTAGAGTTTCCAGTTTCAACAACTCAAACTAGCGGATTAAGATTAAACAAATTGAACCGAATTAATATTAATAATAACAATTCAAAAGCATGTGCAATTTTGGAAACATTGATTTATTGTGTATGTGTGTGTATAAACCTGTCCTAGTATGTGGAATTGAATAAGCAATCAACAAATTCATAGATGAGATGAATTCTGTTTTCTTCATCATGTCTTTGTTAAACGCATAAGTTGGAGTAAGGAATGAATGAGCTCTTAGCAAGTCAGCATCGTATGTGGTCTCAAAACAAGGAATGAAATCACATTATGTTTTCTTTTCTTTTTTCCTAGAGATGTATTAAAATATTGATTCTGAATTGGATGCTTTGTATATTTTGGTTTCGTGTATCCTTGACTATTACGTATATTATGATTTTATGATTTGATTTTATCATACGAGTTTATAGATCCTTTACTGATTCTAGGTTAAAAAAAGGAGTTTGACAACCTTGCATATACCTCATTCATGTTCATTTTCACACTGAATTCAAAACTTCAAATGCTGGAACAAAAGTTCTTTTAGAGAAAAGTTGGAACATAAACTTAGTTCATTCATTCATACATATTTTAATACAAAAATCAGCTCATATAGCTAATACAAATAAGTTGAATGTTGGTTTACAGTTCATTGCCTTCACAAATATACTAACACCATGCTGTCAACAGAGGCATGGTTATAGGGTCTATTTTTTACCAAAAAACTGTTAACAATTCTCTTCAAAAATATTTTCTTAAAGTCTTCTAGAATAATGTCAATGACCAACACTCCTCTTTGATATTCTTCTTGAAAACTCCAAGATTTGACCTTAAAAATTCAAACTTAGCTTTTGGAAGAGTTTTGGTAAGTATATCTGCAATCTGTTCCTCTGAGCAACAGTACTGGAGTTTGATTTCTTCAGCCTTTTCAGCCTCCCTAATTGCATGAAACTTGACTTGAATATGTTTTGTTCTCCCATGTTGCACCGGGTTTTTTGCCATGACAATGACAGACTTATTGTCCACCCAAATTACTGTTGGATTACCTTGAACAAAACCAAGATTAGTTAACACTTTTCTAAGCCAAATGGCTTGATTTCCAGCATTTGCAGCTGAGATATACTCAGTTTCAGCAGATGACTGAGCAACAACTTTTTGCTTCTTTGAATTCCAAGATAATGCCTCACTTCCAAAAGAAAATGCATAACCAGAATTGCTTTTAGAATCATCAACACTTCCAGCCCAATCACTATCAGCATACCCCTGCAATATATCTCAATACTCTTTTAGCAACACCAAGATGAATTTTGCTTGGACTTTCTATGAACCTCAAAAGTAAACTTGCAGCAAACATGATGTCTAGTCTGGTTGCAGCTAGATATAATAAGCTTCCCACAATGCTTCTAAAGACTGAGGCATTCGCTTTCTCACTTCCATCTTCTCTAGTTAGCTTCTCATTCACCACTAAAGGTGTAACAATAGACTTAGTTTTATTCAACTGAAATTTCTTAAGAACTTTCCAAGCATATTTAGTTTGGGAAATGAAAATGCCTTCTTCAGATTAATGAATTTTCATTCCTAAGAAGAAAGTCATCTCTTCCAGATCAGACATCTCAAATTCCTGCTGCATTTTCTTCTTGAAGTTTTCAACTGTCACATCCCATTTAATAATTATTTAAATTTTTCTCTAAGTATATTCATTGTCATTTAAAAGACCTGATTAATTTTTTTTTTTTCATTATGTCTCTTGTTCACCACTTAGTAATTATTTACAACAAAACATGCATGAATAATCAAACTAAAATACTAACTGACTGCATACTGGCCCAACCTCTATTACACTGCTAGACAGCGACTTTGAAAAGTATACTGGATGCAATCTTTAGTCTACTCTTCCTGAAATAAGATTTCATACAAAAGAGTGAGTT
>CATIWR010099153.1:0-13955 GCA_949677035.1 Omphalea diandra | reverse complement strand
TAAACCTCTAAATGAAGAAAGGATGAACTTCATTAAGAGATAATTGGGAATGCTTAATGGAAGCTCCCTCAAGTGAAAATTTTATTTATCTTATGTTTAATTGTGATGAGTGTGATATGTTTGATTGATGATTGTTATGGATGGTTTATTATTAATTTCTACTGGATCACAAGTTTTTCAAAATCCTTCATTCCTATCCTGTTGACTCACAATTCGCGGTCACTATTCCTTCTTCACGGTCGTGAATTACTAGTCAATTTCTCTCGGTTGTCAAATATCAATTTGCGGTCACGAAATCCCTTTCTACAGCAAATTTTGGTCATTAATTTCAAAATTTTGACCCTTACAGTGCATATTCCCAAGGAAATTTTATTCGTTACTCACATTTTCTGGAATTCGAGGTCGTGACTCATGAATTCCCGGATGCGAATTTGAGTAATCGCCTCACATTTATGTGATTTGATGGCCAACCATTTTCAATCCTTCATAATTCTTTTTCTGACAGTTTTTAGCCATTGATACACCTCTTCAAGGGCTATATATACCCCCTTCAATAGTGTTTTTCCCACAACACTCAAACCTTCTCACTCTCTTTCAAAAATCTCTCAATTCCTCCCAAGCAATCTTCATTTTCTACTATGGAATCTAAAGCCGACAAGGGCAAGGTAGTGGCTCAACCATCTGCCTCCCTTGCCCTTCATCTCATGAAGGGAATCGCTAAAGAAGAAAAGGAGAGATACAAGACAAACTCTTCAAAGGTGATTCTCCCCAACAAAATTCCTTCAACCTTTATGCTCGAAACCTTAGGAATCAATAACGAGATTCATGCATTCCTCTCCAATCTAGGGTGGAATGAGTTTATATTTCATGATGAACCTGGTTATGAGGAGATTGTGCAAAAGTTTATGTGCACTGTGCAATTAAGTCACAAAGCCGACTCAAAGGTGGACAGTACGGGTTAGTGTTTCTGGGCTTTGGCGACCCTTATTTTATTACCTTCGATCAACTTTCTTCTCTTTTTAATTTATAAGTCGGAGAACACATACCCTTCATCATCTCCATACTTGATGTAATCTACTCTAAATTTTGGTCAGAGATTTCTATTAAAACCAGACATGACCCTCGTTCTTCTCTTTCCAAACACATCAAATCTTTGCCCTTATAGATCCTTCATCGCATCGTCACTTGTTTAATAAATGCAAGGGGTAATGACAATGAAAAGATCTCACATAAGGACTTGGCATTTCTATTCTACCTCATCAAGAATAAGCCAATTCAAATTGGTAGATACCTTGTGGATCAATTGATTCATATGAGTACAAAACTGAAGAGCTAGTTTTTACTCCCTTCTCATATCACAGCCATCTACCGTTTCGTTAGAGCCCTTAATGAGGAAAATGAGCAATTCCTCACTAAGAAATTTTTACCCTCTCATAACTTTTTTGATCTCACATATTTGATCAATGCCAAGGCCATACATCTGGACACCTATGTGTACACCTTAGGTGTGGAAGGAGCGAAGAAAATAGAATATTTGTAAGCATCAAAAAGGAAGAGATTGGCAATTGACGAAACTCTTCGATCCATTCCTCCTAAGCCAAAGTCTAAGGGTAAACTCTCTCTCTCTCCACCATCAATAACAAGTTAGATAAACTCATAAGGATGATGAAAAAAAGGCTCCCCTTCCTTTCACATCTTCATAGTGACATGGTGGACCTTCAAGAGAAATTGGGAGTCCCCCAATGCCATTTTTCGGACTTCACAGAATTCAAGGACACTCGTGAAGAAGAAGGCAATGATGAAGTAGAGGATGGAGAAGAGGCTCAAGGTGGAGATCAAGGTGAAGGAGACGATGAAGATTTTTCTGATGATTTTTAGATTAAGGATACTTTGTACTTTTCTCTTTTTTGTTTAAAAAGTTTGTGATCACAAGTTACGAATAAATAAACTTTGTCTTTTTGATATATTATCATCTTATGTGATTGCTCTTTTCTTTTTTTTTTTTTTATTCCTTTAAATACTTATGCATGTTCTTTTTTCCTTATGCACCCTCTTTTTGATCTTGCCAAAGTGGGAGAGATGGTATAATCTAAGGTTAAGGAAGAGGAAAATATAAGAAAATTACAATTTGCATAATTATAGCATAAGTTGAGGGGAGCATCGATAAACAATATACTTATTTTTTTATTGAATGAATGACATACTTAGCAAATTTTTGTCTTAAGTATTCATTCAATCATATTACAATCCAACTTCACTTTTCTGCATCGTTTTCACTTTGGATCAATTTAAGTTGTCAAAATAAAAAAGATGGAGATTATTGGACTAGGATAGTTAACACAAGTCTTGGACCTCTTTTGATATTGACAAAGGAGATTGATCATGTCTAATGTTTCAAATTAGTGTTGTTTTGCAGCCCTTTTGTTTTTATCTAAGTTAGAAGTTGAATGTAAAACAAAATCTTTAAAGTATGAAAAGTGTCTTCTAAATCGTGACCACTACCTTGGATTCGCGACTGCGATCCATTAGAAGACTTGCAAGAAGTCAAGCAGGTGAAATTGCGGAGGCTTTTCTCGGCCTCGATTCATCTAAATGATGGTGTCCAAAATTGGCAGATGAATTCACGGTGTGTGTCACGTCTTAGTCGCGACTGCGAATTTCGAAGTAACTCATGAGGGAAGCAAATCCACAATCACAGCATGACAAGTGTCCCAGCTGACCGTTGGAAGTCAAATTTCACGGAGGCATCTTGTTAGTAATGACCGCGAATCATGAGGAAGAAGATGACCATCTTCAATAGATGAATTCGCGTCCTTTTATCGCGACCTGTACAAGAATGCTCGCGATCACGACTTATGAAAGCAGGTGAAAGGCAACAACTATATTTTCCTAGTAAACCAATCAGAAGTTGCCATATGGACTAGCCATTAGACATAAACTGAGTTTTCTTTAAGGAATTCAAAATTTGTGATCACGAAAGAGTAGTAGCGACCGCAAATGAAGTCTGTCAAGCATTTACTGCAAAATCTATCTAGCACACTTTGAAGATCTTATACCAATTTTATTGCAATGTCTCTTTGGTGGATAGAGGCTATAAATACCTTACCAAACATATGTAAATGCAAAAGAATTAATAACTTTATAACCAAACTCTTGCAATTTTGTCACTTAATCTTTTCTTTTCTTTAATTGATTGTTTGGTGTGAGCATAAACACCATTTTGTAAAGGTTGAAGTGTTAGCCTGTCAAAACACTCTAGAAAGGTTGTTGTGTGAGCTTGAAAAACACAAGTGTAAAGGTTATTATGTGAGCCTTAGAAAACACAAGTGTAAAAGTTTTGTGTGAGCTTAAAAACACCATTGATAGTTAGTGGACTACCCAATTACTGAGAATTGGGGAGTGGACGTAGGGTCGATTATACCCAAACCACTATAAATTGTGTGTCTTTATTTCTCTTCTACTCTTCTATTTTTAATTTTCACTACACCAATTCAACCCCCCTTCTTGGTGCTAAGGGCCAACACATCGGCTTATAACTTGGAACATCAATGGTAGAGCCAAATCAAATGGTAATTGCACCATCATAAACCTTTTTTTTTTTTTGTCTTTGGTGCATGAAGGATAAATAAAGGATAAACACTTCACTGTTCTTAGTGCAAAGAATTGATAATGAAGTGGACAAGGCAATTGACTTTGTGATGGGGCATCACATCACTCAAATTGCTAAGTTTGCAAAAGTCATACCCTCAATGGAAAAGGAACTTGAAGCAAGGAACATTATGTTAGAGAAACTGCCACACAATGAGTCCATTAGTGAAAAGATGTTGCTAAATATGAGGATTCTTCAAAGGCTTAACTCAAGCTTGATAAAGAGAATTCTAGAGGAAGGAGAAGCCCCTAGAATAGACCTAGATGATGATGAAAGTGAGGAAGCCATCCAAGCAAGCCTTGTTATTGTGGAAGAGACAAATACAAGAGCTCTTGCTCCTACTCTTGCTATTGCTTCTGTTGTTGCTCTCACATAATTTGACAATAAAGTCCTTAACCAACTTGCCATAATTACAAATATTGTTCAAAAGTTTAAATCCTCCACCATCTCCCTTTATCAAAAGGTTCACAAACTTCAAAGGGATATGAAGGATGTCAACCAAACCCTATACTGGATAGACAGATCTCTCTCTAACAACTAGTTCCAACCATAATTTCAATAAAATCAATGGTTGCTAAAGTTTTATTTTCACCCAACAATGAATGTGGAGACTATCCAATAAGCGTTGAATGAGTACTTTTTGACATAGAGTGACAACCTTCTTTCTAATGACTAGATATGTGTCTCTACATATAAAAGGACTCTTCTATAATAGAATTAAGCAGAGAAAAGTGAAAAATGATAAAAAAAAAAAAATAAAAAAATAAAAAGTGAGTTTATTTTGTTTTGAAAACTATCTTTAACAAAAAGGGTAAAACAAATGTGATCTAGCTTGAAGGAAAGATCAATTGTTAAAGCTTGCATAAGACATCTTCGAAAATAGAGTTAAAGAATAAGCTTAAGACATCTCTTTAAACTCACCATTAAGTCAAGCACAATTTATGAATGAGATCATTATTGTTTTCTACTTGAGTGTGAGTGTTCTTTCTTATCATTCAATTGTAAATATTTCAAAGAAAGGTTTTTGGTTTAAAAGATCTTTGTAGATCTAAATCATTTTTATGAAAGGTTTAAGGTAGTACGTGTAAACTACCTTAGGAAACAATTTTAGTAGCACTCGAAAGTCTGCTTATAACGGCTTAATAACGCCTAAAAGCTACTGGTGTAAAAGAGATTGATAGCAACTGAAACCTATCTTGGTAGTGAAAGTCTCTAGTAGAAGATTAAAGGAGAGGACATAGGTAGGGTTATATCGAACTTCTATAAATTGATTATGTTGATTTCTCTTTATTTTTATATATATCAGTCATTGGCATTTACTTACCATTGCCTTATTCAACCCCCTTCTAACGTACTAAAGGACAATAATGTACATAGTAAGTATTTACATAGTAGGGAAAGGGATACAAAAGTATTTACACGTGGGGGATAGTTACATTAAAAGGGGTAGGGTGACATTTGGACTTACATTAGGGATGCCTAACCATTTTCTTTGAGGACTTTCACTCTCCTTTAAAGAAGAAATGCAAACAAGTAGGGTACCCTATTCCAAGGTACTACTAAGTCTTATATGCACCTAAAGGTTAAGATGGTTTTTATAGTTGATCGCTCCCACAAGCTTGGAGGGTGGTTGTTGCAATCCCTAATTCGATATATGTAAAGGTATTAGGCTTATAAGTGATGATCCTCTTCATAATCTCTTAAGCTTCAATAGAGCTTAAGTCCTAAGTTTGGAGAACCATCGATTTACCTAAAGGAAACCTATTGCTTGTGGTGAAGTATGAAGGTTTCATGAATGTAATAAACTTAATCAATAACACATTTAAAACATTAAAAGTGAACTCTAGATTGAATGTGAAGTCAATTTTGAGTCTACAACGGAGTCGCTACTGTGAGCGCCTTTATGGTTTTGCTCGAACTAATAAAATCTTATACACAATTCCATATTTTTGTCAATCAGCAGGGGATTGAGAGGAATAAGGTCTTTATATTGGTAATGCCCCCAACAAATGGTACATGATTGGACCAATCGGGATCTTTTTACGCCTTGTGCAATTTCAAAGCCCTTGGTCCAAAATGATGGTCATTAGAGGACTAAGCACTAGACAATATGTTGGTACTATCCTTAGGAACTGTGGAGTCGACACCTGACTTTGGTTGGGACAAGAATCTAGGGAAGGTAAAATCTAAACTTAGTCTAAGTCAATTAGAAGCGTAATTTCACCTTACCCTATCAGAGATTGAGTTCAAAAATTAGGTACGACTTAGGAAAGGTTATATACCCTTAACCTCCCAGATATTGAGATCTAACCTTCGGGCTTTTTTAGTTCACTTTCAATATTTTAACTAAGTTATTGAATAGTTCCATTAGTGGTCATAAGCATGCCTATAACATAATCATTTCAATCAAATCATCTCATCAATCTAAAAGGAAACAAGGCCATGCATCATGATAAAGGGATCATCAAGCATATCCATACATCTATTCAAGCATAATCATCTCAAATGGAGAAGGGGTCATGCATCATGGCAAAGGGATCACCATGCATATCCATACATTGATTCAAGCATAATCATCTCAAAGGGAGAGGGGGTCATGTATTATAGCAAAAGGGTATCATGCACTTCATCGTCCATATATAACAAGCATGCTTTATAATTCATGATTATCAAAGATGGTCATTAAGAACATGCGAAGGTATAACTTATGCCAAATGCCTACACCACAAAAATGTATAAGTTAGTAATTAAATGATAAAAGGAAGGAAACAAAGTAAATGAATAAAGCACATAAATAAAGCCATATTACCATATCTCCCATGCGAAGGTACCTAAGCATGCATCTAAATCATTAACAACACATTCCATCATCACAAATCAATAACCAAAATAAGATTAAAATACATAAACCATCGACATCAAAAGAGGTAAACATGCAATGCAAGGTACTTAAAGGATATTGAATGGCCTAAGGCAAAAAATCATTACAAGAGGGATCCTAGGATTAATGAATCATTTCCCTTAGTAGCTCTCAAAGAACATGGCATTCATACGTTCCACTAACCATATAGGGTTAGCAAACAACACATGAATGGGGAAGAATGAGGGAAAAAACACTATTCACATACTTTAAACATGAACACAAACAAAAAAACAACTCTCAAGATCTTTAAAAACATAAGTTCCCCACTTGGTCACTGCCCTAAAGTGATTAAAGTAGAATTGGAATCATCATTAAACCAAGATGTAAGAATACAAACATTAGCATAAGGCAAAACATGAAAACTATTTCAAATCCTATCAAGGCTCCATTTTTAAAGTGAATAGGGATCCTTAGCCATTGGACCTTCTTTTATCCTGTCATCAAAGTCATAGAAGACCATAAAAAGTAGCATGGAAAAGAATAAATCTAAAAGGATAGGTTAAGGTTTTGTAAAACTAGTTACAAGAAAATAGGGTTGTATAACCTAATATTAGTGTTGTACAACCCAGTTTTTAGGATGTATAGACATCATTCAAGTCTATACAGCCTCAAGCTCATAGGTTTATGAAAACATAAAGAAAAAGAAAGGGGATTGAAGGGGTTTATGGATGCCTTCTTTAATGTTTTCTTTACCCTTAAAAGCTCATTAGATGTCAAATATCCTCCAAAATGCTTGGAAAATACTTAATAATGAAGAGACAAGGCCATGTTCTACTTTAGAAGTGATAAATGAGAGTTATGGTTTTTGAGTTTTTAGACTAAGCATGGTGCATAGGGATATTTTGGTAGAGTTTTGTTAGGGTTATCCAAACCTCTCTTTCTCTTCAAATGAAAGGGATATTTATAGGTGATGGATGAGTACGCAAAGCCAAAAATGGTTATAGTCGTAACTTGTCTTCATCCAATCACAGAAAAGGAGATGGATATCTTAGAATTAGGGTTTGCATGCGAGCCGTATAGCAAAAAATGCACTATACATCCATCTCTCAGGGTTGTATAGTCCTAAGGTTTAAAGGGGGATCAATTCTAGATTGTTATACGGTTAGGGTTTAAAGGAGGGTTGTACATCCCTAATTATTATGTTGTACAACCCATTTACTTAGGTCTATAATGTGGACTGGGTGTTAGGCTTTTGGTTTTAAGCTTCGCTTTGGGCTTCTCCAAGGTTTCCTAAGGCTTTCATCTCTTCCTTTGGCAATGCCCCTTGCATTCTAGGAATGTATTCAGTGATTTTTATCATTGAGCTTTGTATCTAGAGGCCCAAGATTTGATACTTATTTCATGTTATAAATCTCTGAACATAATAGTTAAACATCATACAATTATCAAATAATATAAGACTCTAATGATAGCAATAACCTATCAAGGCCTCCCAACATATAGATTAAGTGAATTATTAAAGTTCCATTTTATGAAAGGTATCTCTTAAGAATTATTAAAGTTCCATTCTATGAAAGGTATCTCTTAAGAATTATTGAATTTTCATTATATGAAAGGTAACCTTCAATATTCAATTCATAAAACCAAGTATGATTAATGGACATGTAATCAATAACATTAAGCACACAATAATTATAAACACAATAATGAATGAAACCAAAAAGATTTAAATTAAAATCAATAAGTGTTATATAAGATTCATTTAAACCTTAAAAAAATAATTTATTTTATCATTAAGAAAAGAAAATAAATAGTCAAACTAATAATGGTTGAAGCTATAGACTCTTTCTAAAACTCTTGATTGATTGCACCTTTTTACTCTCAAGTTTCTATCCTTGCTCCTTTAGATTGCTCCTTAGCTTTTCTCTTGATTTTTAGATGTTTTTGGATGATAATAAATGTTAAATTCATGACTTTTAATCTCTTTTTATAGTGCTTTTGAGGCTCAAACTAAATGGAAAGCTTTAGAAGTTGGAAGAGGAAATACTTGCATAAGATTAGGAAGCCCCAAAATTTCCTATTCAATGTTGCACGCCCATGCAAATTTTTGCATGCCCATGCACTTAATTCACTTAAGTGATTCTAAGTGCATGGGCATGCATATGTCTTGCATCAGTGTGCAGATTTGCAATTCCATTTTGCATATGTATGCATATATCTTACATAGGAATGTATAAAGTGTTTGAAAATTAAGAAAAGTTGCTACTTCTTTGCATGGGCAAGTAACATGCCCATTCAAACACTCACAAAGGCATGCAAGTTAAATACATAGTCGTGTGAGGGAATCGAGCAAGGGCTTCAATTTTTGGACAACCTTTAAAGGCATGCAACATGGAATTGTAAAATGGAATTGCAAATCTACACAATCATGGAAAATGGAATTGCAAATATGCACACTCATGCAAGACTTCCATAGGCATGTCAGGTTTTTTACATGGTCATGTATACTTAGTCATTCTCCCTTGACTTGGCTTTAAAGAGTGCATGCCCATGTTTTTGCATAGGCGTGTAAAGTAGCTTTTGCACATTTTAAAGTCTTTTCCCCTCCTTTCAACCTATAAAACATAAACACACTACATAAGGCCTTTTCATTTGGTAAATTATCATAAGAATCATCAAAATATAAGGAGAATTAATTGTGAAACATATGTAAACTATTCACAAACACTTAATTGCATAAAAAATAAAAAGATAGATCAAATTATAATTTAAATAAAAGGCCATACCAATGTTTGAGCCTTTTGGGTGTCTAACATCTTCCTTGGGAGGTATTTAACCATCTTTGAAAAGGGTGACAAAATTATCCTACCTAGTCCCAATCAAACTAAATGGCAATTCCTTTTATTTTTAGGATGGTACCAATGTATAAACCTAAACCTTTCGATTTCCTAATAAATATTGCATTTTAAAGGGGTTTCATTAATGTATCACCCCACTACCTTAAGCCCTAATATTGAAACAATTTAGTAGCTATCATCACCTTTTGTGTTATTTCAATAAAGATAAGTGTAATCCAATCGATTAATAGAAAAATTAAAATCGATCATGAAATCCCACATCTACAATAATGTTAATTGGCAATTAATATGTCAACTATTAGTGATGAACTAAAACTGTAAAGCAAGATGTCTATGAATAAAAAACTTGAAAAATTTTTATATATGCTTGCTTTTAATCTGTCAAATACACTTAATTAAAAATAATTTTAATATTTTGGTGAAATTATTGGTTGAGTTTTAAAACAAATATTACACATCACTTGTATAATGTTAATGGATTTAATGAAGCTCATAAACTTTGATTTTAATGAAATTCCTCCCAAGATTTTAAATGATAATAATTGGTCCTTATGCACTAAGAAAGAGGGTTAAATTGGTGAAAAATTTAAACTTTAAAGGGAACACAAATAATTAAAAGATAAAGGAAAGGGAGACAAGAAATGAACACACAAGATTTATAGGGGTTCGGGTATTAACTAACCCTACCACTCTCCAATTTGCCAATTAAGTATTTCACTAACTCACTATGTGTTTTACAAGCCTACACATAACATAGTATTTTGGCTCACACCCAACCCTAATTATAATTTATGTTTAAGGCTAATACATAACTTTAAAAGAGTTTTACTCATACAAGGCTCACATAAAAACCCTAATCCCAAATATTTAAGGTTCACACTTAACCTATTACAAGCAATCAATACTCTTAACAAACAAAGTACAGTAGCAATTAAGAGAAAGGCTAGAGAAATCAAATTATAAGAGTTTAGGCATAATAAATGAAAGTTCTCCTACTTTTAAAGCCATTTGGTAGAGTATTTATAGTTTTCAATCACCAAGTAGCTATTACTAATGAAATTATCTCCATGTCTCAAAAAATTGATCAGTAATTCGGTAATTAAAGCTAGTGAGAAGAATTTTATGACTGAGTTACCTCAATCTTGATCGCGATATACTTTTTATGTTGGGTATCATTTTTTTATGGTTGAGAACTACAATTACATCTAATGGTTAAAGACAAGTTTCATTTAATCATTAGTTTTTTTAAAACTAGTCATTGCAATGCTCCATTTATTTAGAAGTCTCTATCACGATGTTGAGCATTGTGATCGTGATCCTTGATAACACTAAATTGGTGGAACGCAAACCTCACTGCTAACTAGCCTAAACTTTTTGTTCATCTTTGAATTTGTTGAGAGTATTTATTGCTTGTAATCTTTAAAATGCCTTCTTCCTCACAGTCGAAATCTTTAAAATGCCTAATGGCTCTTTGGACACATGGCACACTTTAATTGTCCCAAATGGATGTTAGAGTGTTTTTTTTATGTTTGAAGGTCATAGTCACTACCTGGATGTGATTCAAACCATGAACTAAACTATAGCTTTTGGTTCTTTTTTTTAAGCTGGATAATGGTTGTCGCTTGGCAAATAGCAGTTGCGACCTGGGGGTCTTAGATGTGATTTACATACCAGTTTTAAGACTTATAGTTTTACACTTCCTTTTGACTTTCTAACTCATTACTATCTTTATTTCTATAAGAATGGCACTCAGTAAAAACATTAGTACCTTTCAATATATATTATCAAGATTAAAATGAGGATTGACTAAAGTTTGACCAACCTAGTCCAATAACCTCCCTTTTTTTATATTGACAACCTAGATTGATTTTGTAAAGTATATAACTTCTACCATGTATATCCTTATAGATTATAAATGTTTAGAAGTCAAAAGAATATAGAGAATAGCATTCTTGAAGATTACATTTGAAACACAATTATTTAGGCAAAGAGTTTTTGAGTCCTTAAATTACTCCTCCTAATCAATGCTCCCCTTTAGTTATATCAATCAACTAACATGTTAACATTAACTTTTAACATATTCTATCATATATTTTATCCCCTTTTGGCAAGATCAAAAAGAGGGAAATGAGGCTTGAACAATGAGAGGGAAAATATATAATCATTTAAGTCATCACAATTATTTAATGACAATAAACAATCACAAATCAATAGAAGATAATGGATATCAAATGAAGATAAAAGCAAATTTTCATTAAGATGAAACAACCCAGCTATTACAATCAATTCCACACAAAATTTCAAACACATACGACTATTTAATCATAATCATTGGGCCATCCATTTGAAAACCATACAACATAAAAAGAAAACATAAAAATAGAAATAGAAATAATAGAAAAACAAAGCCAAAAATCAAGAGATTGATCATCATCATGTTCTTCTTCTTCACTCTCTTCCTCCTAAAAATCAAGTAGGTAAAGTGAGTTCCAATTTCTCTTGAAGATCCACAAGATCACTATGGAGATGACTAAAAAGCTTAAATTTTTTATCCATAACTCTTAGAATTTTTTTTAGCTTTTTATAAATAGAGGAAAGGGAAATGCTAGATGAAGGAGGATAAGGTGGTTCTCATATAGGTACCAAATGGCCAAGCTGACCAATAAAGACGCCACTAGATCTGATGGTTTGGCCATCAATCAAACAATAGAGAAAATAAAGGTCTTTGGAAACTTTTTCATTTCCATCAACACTAGCATTGATAGAGAAAGTTATGACATAGTAAAGGAACCAAAAAATGAGGAAGTTTACGTTTTTAGCAAGAATGGTTTTAAAGTCATAGCGGATTTTAATTTGAAATCCTATATTAGAAATTTTTGAAACAAATATAAAGTTTATAAAAATTTCATGCTTCATTTGCTTAAAAATTAAAGAGGGAAGAAAAAAAAATCAAAGGTGATCTAGAAAGGTTTAACAAAGCAACGAAAACCAAGCCCATACATACCTGTTTTATGTTGTATGTTTTAGTTTATCACCATGGTTACCAAAAATTCCCATTGTTAAGTCATCATAGCTCGATTACTATAAAAAGATGAATTGTTCCCATTTTAGGTTACAAAGGTAAGCAAGGAACTCATTCTTAATAGATAGGGCTTTGAGGGCAAAATGAGATGGGATCTTTTTAAGGAATATTGATTCATCCTTAATAAGTTCATATCACTTCTTCTCTTTGGGGGGTGTTGAACCTTGGCACCAAGAAGAGGGGTTGAATTGGTGTATGAAAATTTCTAAATATAAAGAAGTGAGGAGGAAAAATGAAAAGATTGAGACAAGGGATTTATAGTGGTTCAGGTATTAACCAACCCTACGTCCACTCTCCAATTCACCAATTGGGTATTTCACTCAATCACTAGTGTTTTAGAAGCTCACACTCAACTTAGTGTTTAGGCTTACACCAAACCTTACAACTTGTGTTTTACAGGGTCACACAAAAACCTTTTACAAGTGTTTTCAAGGCTCATACTAAAACCTATCACAAGTGTTTTTAAGGCTCACACTAAAACCTATCTCGATGTGTTTTATAAGCCCACACAATAACCTTACAATATGGTATTTAATGCTCACACCCAACAATTAACAATCTTCTAAAGAAAATTGAAAGAAATGAGCAGCAAAGATTGAGAGTTTTTTCTCTTGATAATGAATTTCTTAACCTTGTCATTTATTAATGTTTGATGGAGTATTTATACCCAAATTCCACCAAAGAGACTAATGGCTAGTTTAACGGCTAGTCCAACGGCTAGCTTAACGGCTAGTCCAATGGCTAGTCCATGTGTCAGCCTCTCATTGGTGATTTCCAATTTTCTTTACGAAAGTCAAAAGTTGTCGTTTTGTGTCTAACGGCTATTTCACATTTTCCTTAAGAAAGTCAAAAGTTGTGGCTTTGTGTCTAACGGCTAGTTCACGTGGTAGCTTTTCATTAGTGCTTCAGGAAAATATAGCCATTATGTTTCTTCAGCCAGCATAAGTCGCGGTCGCAATTTTCATTGTACATACCACGATCTTAACCGCGAAATAGCCTACCAAATTGTGCAACTTTCACTTCTCAAATCGCAGTTGCTACCAACATGTAGCCTTCGTGATTTTTGACTTCCAACGACTTCTTAAGACACTTGTCAAGCTTTGATTGTGAACTTCTTTCCCTTTTGAAGCTTTTTGTAATTCGCAGTCGTGACCTCGACGCAATAAAGACCACAAATTCGTTTGGCATTTTTGGTTTGTTTCATTTTGCTTGTTTGCAGCCGAGAATGAGTCCGCGATTTAGCCTGTCTGATTTTTGGTAAGTCTTCTCAAGAGTTGCGGTCGCGAATCCTTAATTGCGATCACGAGTCACTTTGGAGTTAGAGAGATTTTCTTCCAATTTAACTTGAAAGACTTATTTTTCTGCAAAATCAACACTTAATAAAAACATTAGTAATGATCAATCTCCTTTGTCAAGATCAAAAAAGGTTCTAGACTTAGGATTAACCATCCTAGTCTAACAATCTCCCCCTTTTTAATTTTGACAATCTAGATTGATCCAAAA
>CATIWR010099151.1:0-10091 GCA_949677035.1 Omphalea diandra | reverse complement strand
AGTGTCATCTTTCTGAGTGTAAACATGTGAGGGAGTGTTATGAGAATTTTATTTGTTTTCTTGCTTCTACTTATATAATGACAGGTTTGGAAGAGATAGAAGGGGATGAATTTACGTTGTCCATGAAAGACATGTTAGATCAAATGAAGCAATTAACGGATAATCTTTCAAATTTGAACCATAAGATGAGCCGAGTTTACAATAACTACAAGCCAAAAATGACAAAATTCTATGGAAAAGGTGGTCCAGAAGAGTACCTAGCATGGGAAAAGAAGAAAGAGCTTAAGTTTGAATGTTATTACTATTTCGAAGAAACCAAGGTAATAACTGTTGTTAATAGTTTTAAAGGTAAAGCATTGGAGTGGTGGGATCCAGTACAATCAACTAGAAGGGATTATAGAGAAGACCCTATTTCCACTTGGAAAGAAGTGAAGTTAGTCATGGAAAATCAATTTGGAATAAAAAGAGACTTGTTCAATTCTAAAAGTAATAAAGAATGTTATCAAAAAGAGGAGGTAAGCACGAGGCAAGCCAAAAAGAAACATCAAAAGGCTACTATTGACTATGAGATTCTTATTTCTAGAAGTATGACGAAAATTCAATCTTCTTCTTTACATGATGATACAAGTATTAAAAGCCAAGATTTTGAACACGACTATACAAATAAAGAGGCTATGATTATACTAGAGAATGACAACAATACTAGTTTACATAATGATAAGACATCACCATTAGAAGTTTGTTCCAATGTTCAAATTGTAAATCTCATACATGATGGTGTACTTGTTGATGAGCTAAAAGAAAAAGAAATAAAAAGAGAGAAAGATATTGCACATGAGAGTGAAAAAGAAAAAACTATTGCACAGCAAAAGGAGAGTCGTGTGAAAAGAATAGAGAGGTGTGAGCTTATAGTGGTAAAAGGAGAGGTTAGAGAGGATGCACCAAACCCAAGTGATGTGCATGCAAAAGGAGAGGGTGTGCATAAGAAAACCCTTATATTAAAAGAGAGTGGTAAGATTAAAACCAATTCTTCCAAGACCACAACCACCATTTTTTTGTTCAAAGGGATGTATTACACTACTAACGAAATTTACAATCTTCTGCATAGCACCTTTGTGTCTCTTTTGTAAGGTTATAAAGAATGAGTTTTAATGGAGGTGCCTAGTAAGCATGATAACCTAACTTATAGTACTTTTCATAATTGTGCTAAATTGAAGAGTGAGGCTGAAATTTTATGTAAAAGGGAGTTTTCTAATTCTTGTTTAGATTTTTATGCTTGTTTTATGTGTTCTAGGTATAGTTCTTTTTGTTTTAAGTATTGTTTTTATGTTTCTAATTTGTTTTCTTCTTTAAATACTTGCTTATGCATTTTAAAGGATTTATTTTGTTCTAAACATTTTTCTCATTCTCTTAGCATTTCTTCTTCTTTAAATTGTTTTTCATGTTTTTCTTCTTGTTTTCAACATGATAGTTCTTCTTATTCATGTTTGAACATTTTTAATCCTTTTTGTTCTAGTGATAAACATTTTTTCTTAATGTTTTTATGTTTCAAAGAACTCTTTTTGTTTTAAACATTTGTTTCTTTTTAAATTCTATTTTAGTGTGTCTTTTTTTAATTCTAGGAATTTGAATTCTTGTAATTCTTGTTTTTACAAATCTTGTTTTCATTCTAAAAGTGTATTATTTCTAAAAGACCATTATTTCTAAAAGTGTTTTCATTCTTGTATTATTTTTTTCTTAATGTATTTTCAAAATTTTATCTCTCTATATGTCCTTCTTGTTGTTTTAATATTTATAAACCATTTTTTTATTCTTCTTTCTATTTTAAGCATTGGTTAGGAAAAAGGTTTTCCTTTGATTCTTATGTTTCATGTTCTTATTTGATTTCTAAATCTTGTTTTGATAAACCTAGATTTTCTAGTGTTTTAATTTTAAAGAAAATTAATACTTTAGTATTTTTCCATACTAGACGGAAAATGTGTACTAGGATTTACATTTGATTTTGATTCAAACTCTTTTTGCTAGACTAGATTTTGCATATACTAACCCTATTATAGGTGGTTCCATGCGTGTTGTATTCGATCCAGATGGAAAGACTTACAATTTGTGTGGTAAGTTTAATTAAGATTCTTTTTGTTAGTTCTTATATTTGGTTTTTTTTTTTTTTTTTTTTGGTTTTCTTATAGGTCTAGATTCGCGGATGAATCCTCTTGAGGAAGGCAAGTTAACAAAGGATCCACTTCAACTTCAGGGTCCAATCATAAAGGGAAGGCTAAAGAAGTTTAAGGATGTAATTGGAACATTCATGCAATAAGGAATTACACTTTGATTAGCCCAAGAAGAGCAAAGGATGCGTGAAGCAAATTAAAAGCTGATGGGAGCTTAAACTCTTCAAATTGAGCACTTAACTTAATACAATGGAGCCCAACTTTTGGAGAACCTCCAAGCATGACCCAATTCGTCCAAGGCATGTAAAAAGAAGCTCAAGTCATGCAAAAGAAAGCCCAAGTCATGTAAGCAAGGAAATAAGGCCCAAAGTCAAAGATTCATGCAAGATTTTCTTAGTTGGCAATATTTCCTAATGCCATTAGGATTTCTTCATAGGCTAAATCCTTTTCCTTTTCTATTTAAGATTAGTTGTTCTTTAGTTAGGAAAATATCTTGGTCTAATCTTGTTGACCAATCATAATGTTTCTTTAGTTTTCCTATTTAGCTTAGGATTGTCTTTTCCTTTTTGAATTAGGAAATATTAAATTCTGTTAGGGAATGTAAACCAAATCCTAATTAGGATTGGATTAATCATTGTAAGGCTATAAATAGCCTCCATATTCTGCAAGAGGCAATAATTTAATCAATATTATTATTGTTAGCAATTTTGCTTGTGAGATTAAATTCTCTTCTTAAGTTCTTGAGTGGACTTGGTGAGATTGTTGAGTGAAGGCTTAATAATTTCACAAACTTGTTAATTCTAATCTTAAATTGGCTAAGTTGATTTAGGGTTTGAGTTAACACAACTTTGAATCTTTATAACTTAGGTTGCTAGAAACAAGTTTTCTAGAGGCCTAGTTAGGATTTGAAGATCAAAACTTCAATACTTGGTTTGATAGATTTTGGGCAACTATTCCTTAGCATACGGGTAAGGATCAATCCAGCCTTGTTCGTATCATAATGCCTTCATCAAACATGGAAAATCTGTGTGGTTTTGATCATCGACCGCTGCTCCTTAATTTGATCGGTCAAATGACTAGACCAAAAAGAAGGTTCAGATTTGAGCAAAAATGGCTAGAGTTTGGTACTTGTGTCGATGTGTTTCGTCAAGCTTGGGACAGACATTTACACTATGTTTGGATAGATAGTTTATAAAGGATTGGAAGGGTTATTAATGAAATAGAATGGATGAGTTTGGTTTGAAAAGAAAGTGTTAAATTATATTTACGTTTGGGATGAGAGGAACGGAAAGAAATAGTTTGAAATTAATTTTGTTTGTTTGCAATTGAATGGAATGGAAGGTTAACTTAAAAATTGACAAAAATACCTTTATACATTCAAATATAATTTTCTTCAATTTTTTCATTTATCAAATATTTAATATTAAAATAGAAATTTATTTTTATTATTCAAAAATTATATTTTATTTTTATTCATAAAAAATGTGAATAATTAATTTTTTATAATTTTTGATAAAAAATTAAATATAAATAGTTTGAAAAGTAAAAATTTTTTAATTAAGACTAAAAATTACTTTTAAATATGATTAGTTGAATTAAAAATTTAAAAACACAACCAAAAATACCCTTGCAATACTAATTCAACCAAATGTTTTTTCTACCACTTATTTTATATTTTTATAATACATATTTTTAATAAATCATATTATATTGTACTATCAAATACATTTTTTCAAAAAATATATATTTATAAAATTTTTAATAAGGGGATATATATTTTTAATTGTTTATAATTTTATAAAAATTTATTCACTGTATTTATATAAAAATAAAATTAAGAAATTAATTATATATTTAATAATTATTTTAATCAAGTAAATTTCATCATATCCCATAATTTTGCAGGCCAATTAACAAAAAAAAAATGTATATAAATTGTATAAAAGGTTACTAATTAATCATACAAGGAAATACTTATTAATTCTTCATAATTCATAATTTCATCATCAAAAGTACTAATTGTGCAAACTATTCAGAAATTAAAAGTTTAACATCAGTTAAAATAAAGTCATTATTGTCAAACTATTCAGAAATTTAACAAACAGGAATAATAAATAAAATTAAGTCATTTTCCCAAGGTGTACAAATCTTGGGTTTTGCTTCAACTCTCTTCTTCCCGTATACTTTTCTCTGCCAAAAATAAGAAACAAATAAACATATAAGTAAATGTAAAATAACAAGTAGTTATAAGAAAAGCAAGCCAACATCAACAACTAAAGCTCCAACTTCTTCCTAAGATTATAAATAGATAATGTCTTCTCTTTTCATCAAACTCATATAGTATTATGATCAAATGAAAAGCGGAAATAATTTTTTTCAATATATTGAAACTTACTAGTTCTTTGGTCCACTATTCATCATCCGTAGTAGTATTTTGTTACGACGCTCTATCAGACAACCAAACAATGCCTTCAACTTACTAGGATTTTCAATAAGGAATGAGTAAGCATCATCAATATCATCTGAAGCAACTCCTATATCCTTCAACAGTTTCCATACATCACTCTTAAGAATCGAAAGTTGTTTTGTGGTGAGAAAATCAGATGACATCTTTTCTATTGGAGTAGCCACATTATCAAGATCCTCTTTCATCATCATTGATATGTCACAATCCAAACGTGGCCTTTTATCTTTTCTCTTCTTTGAAGAAGTTACTGCTTCAGCTTGTTCTTGTGATCTTACAACACGTGGAGACATTCTACTATCATCATCACCAAAAATATTAAAATTTTGAAGCACCATCTCATTTCTACCAAGCAGTGCATCAATGTCTTCAATAGTATTCATTGAGGAAGATTGCTCTAAATTTACAGCCTCTATTTGCCCAATTTTAGCAGCAATTTCAGTTAGCGTTTCAGTTGCCTTATCCTTACCAAATATCTGGACTAACTTCTCATAATTCCGCACCGATTTGTTCTTCCATTCAATAGCTTTAGGATGGGCCTATCCATAGCAATAAAAAATTTGCCATGTTAGCATTCACATTCATTTTGTACTAAAAAAAAATTTATAAGTTGAAAGCGAATACAAACCTCAATGAGTTGTTGCCAAACTTCAGGTTTTGCAGTCCACTTCTCACATATAAGATCCCAACCAAATCCACCATGCCATTTTTGAAAATATCATAAGAGCTTATAAAATTCTTTTTTATTAATTTCATTTGATTATGAATTTTGTGTTTGTCAAGTGGTTTGTCTGGAAATTTTTTCTTCAATTCAAACAAAATGTTGTTGAATGCAGAAGTTGTAAAGGAGCCACCTATGCGATTACCCAATATGTGCTCGTGTAAAAAAGCATCAATCAAGGCATCATCCATTAAAGGAGTCCAAACACATTTATCTTTCTCAAATTTGCGCGACATCTTAATTAAAATGCTATAAGAAAATATAACACTAAAGACAAAATATAAGTAGCCACGAATTTTTTTATCTCATATCACTACATAATAAATAGCAAAAGAAAATATTCATTAATGTCTAGTCATATACATAACAAATAAATCACAATTTTGTTAGCCCTAGACACCAAGAAGGGGGGGTTGAATTGGTGTGTAAAAACTTAAAATTAGAAAGAGAGAGGAGAAATGAGATGAGAGGAAACACAAGATTTATAGTGGTTCGGCTAAAATTAACCCTATGTCCACTCCCCAATTCTTAGAAATTGGGTATTCCACTATCTTTCAAAGGTGTTTTCAAGCTTACAACAAACTTTTACACTTGTGTTTTGAAGGCTCACACAACAACCTATACACTTGTGTTTTGAGGCTTACACAACAACCTTTACAACTTCTATTTTAACAGGCTCACACAACATCCTCTCTTAGTGTTTTGACAGGCTCACACTATAACCTATTACACTTGGTGTTTATGCTCACACCTAACAATGAATTAAATAATCGAAAAGAGTGAGTAGCAAAATTACAAGAGTTTTGATACAAAGTTATTAATTCTCTTGCATTTACATCTATTTGGTGAGGTATTTATAGCCTCTACCCATCAAAGAGACATTGCAATAAAACTGGTACAAAATCATTAAAGTATGCTAGACAGATTTTTGCATTAAATGCTTGATAGTCATGATTCGCGGTTGCTACTACTCATTCGCGGTCACGAATTCCAAATTTCGTAAGGAAAACCCTGTTTGTGTCTAACGACTAGTCCACGTGGCAGCTTCTAATTAGTTCACCAGAAAAATATAGTTGTTGCCTTTCACCTACTCTTAAAAGTAGCGGTAGCAATTTATCTTATACAAGACGCAATTTTGGACGCGAATTTCTTTGCCAAAAGTGTTCATCTTCTTCTTTTAGGTTCACGGTCACTACCAACAAGTTCCTATCGTGATTTTTGACTTCCAAGAGTTACCTGGGACACTCATCAAGCTGTGATTATGGACGTGATTGCATCTTCAGTTACTTCAAAATTCACAGTCGCGATTGAGGCAAGCTTTACACCGCGAATTCGTCTGTCACTTTTTGAGTTCTTCCTTTGGATGAGTCATGGCCGAGAATGACTCCTCGATTTCATTTGTCTGATCTTCTAGCAAGTCTTCTCATGGATCACAGTCGTGAATCTTAGATTACGAACACAATTTAAAAGTTACTTCACATTCTTTGAAGACTAAAATTTTTATCCAACTTTTAACTTAAAGACTAACAAAAAAAGGCTGCAAAACAACACTAATTTGAATCATTAGAAATGATCAATCCCCTTTGTCAATATCAAAAGAGGCCCAAGACTTAGGGTTAACTACCCTAGTCTAACAATCTCTCCCTTTTTGATTTTGACAACTTAGATTGATCCTTAAGTGAAAAAGATGTAGGAAAGTGAAGTTGGATTGTAATATGATTCAATGAATGCTTATGACAAAATTTACTAAGTATATCATTCATTCAATCAAAGGTGAATTTGATAAAACAATAAGTATGTTGCTCCCCCTCAACTTATGCTATAGTTATTCTTAAGTTATTTCATTATTTTCTCCCCTTCACAATCTCTCCCCCTTTGGCAAGATCAAAAAGAAAGTATATAAGGGAAAAAAGAAATTCATGCATAAGTATTCATAAGGAGCAAACATAATGCAATAGAGAAGAGAATAAACATCAATCACATAAGATAGCAATGTTTGCAAAGAAACAAGTTTTATATATATTCATAACTGTGGGATCACAATATTTATAAAAGAAAATAAACATAAGGAAAGTGAAAAACCAAATACAAAAGATCCCTAATCTAAAGTAGTGGAGAATCATCTCCAGAAGATGGTGTCTCTTGTACTTGTTGTGCTCCCTCTGCTTCATCTCCATCCTCTATGTCGTCTTCGTTGCCATCCTCATCTTGCGTATCTTCAAATTCGATGAAGTCTGAAAGATGGCAAAGAGGAACTCCTAATTTCTCTTGGAGATCCACCATATCATTGTGAAGATGTGAAAGGAAAAGGAACCTTCTCTTCATCATCCTTATTAACTTACGATCAATGATGCCAAGAGATAACTTTGACTTTGGTTTTGAGGATGAGGGACTTGAATGTTGCCTTCTTCAATTTGAACCCTCTTTCGCTTGGAGGCTTGGGAGGTTTCCATCTTCTTCGCACCTATTGCAGCAAGGGTATAGATGTATGTGTCTAGATGGATTGCCTTGGCATTGATGAGATAGGTTAGGTATAGGAAGTTTTGAGAGGGAAGAAGCTTCTTTATGAGGAATTTCTCTTTCTCCTCATCAAGGGCTCTAACAAAGCGGTAGGTGGCTGTAATGTGGGAAGGCAAAAGAAACTGGCTTTTAGGTTTTGTACTCATATGGATTAATTGATCTATAAGGTAATGGCTGGTTTGGATAGGTTGGTTCTTAACAAGGCAAAATAAGAATGCCAAGTCCTTTTGTGAAACCTTATCATTACCATCACCTCTTGCATTGACGGAGAAGGTGATGATGCGATGAAGGATCTACAGGGGTAGGGTTTTGATGTGTTTGGATAAAGAGGAACGGGGTCGTGTTTGGTTTCGATGGAAATCTCCGACTAAAATTTGGAGTAGATGACGTCAAGTGCCAAGATGGTAAAAGGGATGTGTTCTTTGACTTGCAAGTTAAAAAGGGAGGATAATTGGTCAAAGGTGATGTAGAAGGGGTTGTCGAAGGCCCGTAACACCAATCTGTATTGGCTGGCTCTCGAATCGGATTTTCAGCTTAGTTGCATGGTGCACATGAATTCTCGTACAACCCCCTCGCATTCGGGTTCATCTCGAAAGATGAACTCATTCCAACTCAAATTGGAGAGAAAGGCGCGAATTTCAGCATAGACGCCCAATGTCTCCATCATTAATGTTGACGAAATTTTGTTTGGGAGAATCACTTTGGAAGAGTTTGCCTTAAATCTTTCCTTTTCCTACTTGGTATTCCCTTCATGAGATGAAGGGCAGGAGGTGTAAAGGCCTGAGCCACTGCCTTGCCCTTTTTAGCCTTAGAGAATTTTTTAGGAGCCATAACAAGAGAGGAAGAGAGTTTGAGAGATTTTTAGAGAGAGAAGAAGTGTTTGGAAGTGAAGTGAGGAAAACACTATTGAAGGGGGTATTTATAAGCTTAAAGAGGTGCAAAAATGGTCAAAAATGGCTAGAATAGAATTAAATAAAGAGAGGAAACGGTTGGCAATCAAATCACTTAATTGCCTAGGCAGTTACTCTAATTCACGTCAGCGAATTTAGAAGTCACGACCACAAATTTCGAAAAATGTGAGTAACGGATAAATTTTCCTCAGAAAAAGGCACGTCAATGGTCATATTTTTGAAAAACTGTCCAAAATTCGCGGTGAAGAGCAAATTTTACGACCACGAATTGATATTTGACAGTCGGGTGAAATTGACTCATAATTCGCGATCATGAAGAAGAAATAGTGACTGCGAATTATGAGTTAGCAAGGATAAGAATGAGAAAATTTTGAAAACATGTGATCCACTAGAAATAAATAATAAACCTATTCATACAATCATCACTCATGCATAACAAATAATCATAGGATCAAAATTTTCACTTTAGGGAACTTCCATCAAACATTCCCAATTCTCTCTTAATGAAGTTCATCCTTTCTTCATTTAGAGGTTTAGTGAAAATATCTGCAGGTTGATGATTTGTGTCAATAAATTCTAATTTGTGTCAATAAATTCTAACACACTATCACCCTTTTGCACGTGATCTCTAAGAAAATGATGTTTAATATCTATGTGCTTACTCCTAGAGTGTTGGATGAGATTTTTAGAGAGATTAATAACACTTGTGTTATCACATTTGATGGGAATATGATCAACTACTTTTTCAAAATCCTTCAATTGTTATTTCATCCAAAGAACTTGGGTGTAACAACAACCCACCACCACATACTCGGCTTCTACGGTGGGTAAGGCAACTGATACTTGCTTTTTACTAAACCACGAAACTAGGCATTCACCTATGAATTGACAAGTCCCAAAAGTGCTTTTTCTATCTAGCAAGCTACCCGTAGAATCCGCTTTCGAAATCCGCTTTCAAATACCCTATAAGGCTAAATGAAGAATCTCTAGGATACCATAACCCTAAGTGTATTGTGCCATGAAAATACTTAAAGATCCTTTTAATAGCATTCAAATGAGATTCTTTAGGGGAGGATTGAAACCTAGCACACATGCAAACACTAAACATGATATCTGGTCTAGAAGCAGTAAGATAAAGTAGAGATCTGATCATACCTCGATATCTCTTTTCATCTACCTCTTTACCAGATTCATCCTTATCTAATTTGATGGTACTCCTCATTGGAGTTTCACTACTTTGCAACCATCCAGTTTGAATTTCTTTAGCATGTCCTTTGTATACTTGGTTTGGTTGATGAATATCCCTT
>CATIWR010099130.1:0-36286 GCA_949677035.1 Omphalea diandra | reverse complement strand
ATTCATGAGCCTCATATCACCAGCTGCCTGACGAATTGCTTGTTGAACAACATGAGAACGTTGAGTGACAAACATGTCATAACTTGAAGCAGTACCATTTGGACCATCAGGTGGAGCTGATGCTGCATGAGTCAAGACTACAATTGCATTAAACCATATTGATGGACCAAATATCTCAGTGATTGTCCGCAAAAGGGGCATATCACCAAAATCCCTACTCTGCATGTCCAACCTGTCTAGATACAATACAATATCTGGAGGAGTCCTCTTGATAAAACGCTTGACAGAATGAAGGATCTTTTTATTCTGGCGCTGGTCAGAGCCAGAAGGAAGAAGGCCCGGTGTATCAATGACCCGTACCTTAATCCCTTGAACAGTGCCCACAACATCCTGAACCTTTCTTGTACCAAAGTGGAAAGCATCAGTGCCAAACTTTACTTCATCAAAAATTGAATTGATAGTTGCGCTCTTACCAACCCCCGACTTCCCAAGAACCATAATTGTACAGGAGAAATCAAGGGGTTCCTGCCCAGCTGCCTCAAGCTGCTCAGCCATGGCACTAGCGCGATCAAAACTAAAGGCACCAACACGGCCCCCATTTCTCCCTCTAAGCTGCTCAGCTAATCCCAGTCTGTACAGCACCTGTGCCACAACAACATTATGGGGAGTCTGCCCCAGCCGATGGGCAAGCCGCAAAAATTTCACCCTAATCATCTGGAGTTTTTCACGAGTCTCATCATACTCATCACCCTCCCCATTAGCAGGGTCTTCAAGCAGCTGGGACTGCATATGGGACACTGCTCCATTAACTCGTTGCTGCTGCTGCACTGCCCTAGGTGCAGGTTCTAACAGTGGGGCAGCACGCCCAAGACCAGCTGGACGAGTAGGTGGAGGAGCAGGACCAGTGGACTTTCCAGAAGATGAAGCAAGCTTTGCTGGAGGTAAAATTTCTCGTTCACCAATTCCTTGGGTGCTTTGCCTCTCCTCCTGATCCTTTTCTGCTTCCTTTTTTGGCTTCTGAATCACAAGACGGTCCTTGACAACAATATCATCAACTTTCTCACCAGCAAGTGATGGCACAGCACACTTGTCATCCTCTGCTCTAACATTAACTGTGTGAGGCTGAATGTCCCCACTACTCTCTTTCACTAACTTTTCTGAGTGTGAGTTCAAAATTTCTGACACTGTTTTTGCATCCTCAGTAGATAGAACAGCTGACGTAGCATGCAGTTGATGGGCATCATCAGAATCCACTCCAACCGAGGCCTCTTTCACATATCCATTGCTATCTTCTTGGTGCTTTATGTCAAAACTTTTAGAATTATCGATCCAATGTTCACTCTCAATAACCGCATTCCCAGAATCAAGGACAGCTGTATCATCTTTCAATTCTTCAATTTTCTCATCTTGGCATTCTGTATCAATTTTTGGTATATTGCCAGCTACAACTTCACCCTTATCCTCTTGGAGATGGACTGAGATATCAATAGATCCCCCACTTTCAGGATTTTCAGTACCCAGCTTATCCTCCTTCAATTTCTCCTCCTTACCATCCTCAGACAGAATCTCCCTGCCAGATTCAACTTCGTGGTTGAAATTCACATCAACGGTATCCTTCAAAATCTCAGTTCCCCCATTGCCACCATTCTCTGAGACCACTTTTTCTCCATTCAATTCTTTGCTCCCCAATTCCTTATTAGTCCCTCCCTCATCAATTTTATCAAAACTCTCGCCGCCCAGCAAATCCTCCACTTTCTCTTCACCAATCACTGCTGCAAACTCCTCAGGATCCCCACCCCCAGCAGTAACATCAATTGCCTCCTCAAAAGTCTCCACTTCATTTCCCACATTCAAATTCTCAGCCACCACAGCTGAACTGGAATCACCAATCGGCTCAACACTGACCCCAGATTCAGATTTTGCTTCCTGGTTCAGCAATTGCTCTTGCAAATCAATCGCCACCTCAAAAACCTCATCTTCAGAATCTTTCACTATATCAGAACCAACCACTGCCCCCTCCTCTACCTTCTCCCCAAAAACCTGATTCCCAACACAATTTGCCTCTCCCAATTCTGCTCCACCAACTCTCTCAACCCCATTTTCCATTCTCAACATGTCGTCTTTACACCCAAAAACCCTAGATTCACAAAATACCAAAAAAAAAAAAAATCAACACAAAAATTATACAACCAGAACAACCATAATCACTATAACCAATCAAATAATTCAACCACAGCCCTCAACAACAAAAATTTTTTAAAAAACAAAGAGACCCGAAAACCCTAACACAGAATCCCATTTCTCATCCTAAAACGAATGGAAATTAAAAACGATTCTATCTCTAATTCAAAGCAGCAGATAAACAACTAAATAATAAAAAAATCAAAACTTTCAGATCTCAAGAACCCATTTGCAGCTCCTCTAACAGGGCTTTTGCAAGAAATGAAAGCGAAAAGTAAATGCCATAAACGCAACAAATATATAGATAAAGAGATAATAATAAATAAACCTAAAAGAGAAAAAAGTTTACCTCGTTTTGTAGTTAACTAGAGAGAGAACGAACTAAAGGGTTTTTCAGATGTATGGAGAGACAGAGAAAGAGAGGCCCTTTTTAACTTCGATGTGCTTTTCTATATCTTACCATACCAGTTGCGAATTAAGGGATGAGAGTTGATCAACGGTTGAGATCGAGGTTTAGGTGTTACTGATCCGACGGTGGAGGATGATCGATTGCCTCGATTCCATCGTTAGAGACGCCAAACTAAAAGTGAAAATCTTAGTGACCTGGGTGCAGTAAAAAAATAGAGCGGACGTCTTTATATGGTACGTCACGGACGGTTATCCACCGAACAAGTTGTGGAACGTCCGATTTGAAATTTGATTGATTGATGCGGGAGGATTACTCTGAGATACAGATAACATAGAACACGTTGAATGTCTTCTTCCTTTTATGCTCACTCTAATTTTATCATGTGAATGTCTAGTCTAATTAAAATTGTTTTTATGTAATTTACATTTTATAATTTTTTAAATGAAATAAGAAAATGAAATCAATCAATTAATATTAAAATATATATAATTTTGATATCAAATGTTATTTTAAAAAAATCAGTTATCAAATTATTTTTTTATAATTAAATATTCTAATATATTAGTATGTCATCCTTTTCATTTGGAAAAGAAAAAATTAGAATAATAAATTTAAAAGATTGATGTATATTTAAGAAAATAAATTAAAAATAATAAATATTAAAATTTTATTTTAAAACAAATAATAATAATAATAATATATGTATGTATGTATGTGTGTGTGCCAAATAAACTTAAAAACATTAATTATAAGAAATTAGAAAGACACACTAAAATTTTTTAAAAAATATCAATCACTCAAATAATTTCATTGATATATCAAAATTAATCTCTATAATTAAGATAAAAATAAAAACACCAAAAACTCATCAAAGTCTATACACAGTATCTTATATGAATTACAATTTTAATTTTTTTCTCATCATCTTATCAATTGATTAATGCTCATTATAAAGAAAAAAGTAATGATTTTAACTCCCAGGTATAATAAACAAGACTAGCTAAATCAATCCTTCAAAATCTAATTAGCTTATTCTTTCCATAAGTCTTTCAACTAAATTAATTAATCTCCTCATTCCATTTCATACTTGGTTTGAAAATCCAGCATAAGAGTTTCACTGTGCTTATAAAAAGGAATGGTCAATAATAAATAGATCAATTTTTTTATGATCACCACACAGTACACATGTTCAACAGAAATACTTTTCCATTTACATTTTTTTATCTTTGATCAAAAGCATTAAGAAATAAAATAATGTCTTGGTATATTTAGAGCAAACCACAATAACTTCTATCATTTGACCCTATAACATGGAATTCTGACCATATTTAATGTAGAGTTCGACATAAAAATTACCGCTAGATCCAAGTTTCTAAAATATTTTGAGTAGAAATTGATTGATTCACATTATAAGAATAATCGAATAGTAATACTATCATTTAAAGCGTTAGACAAATTTCGGCTTTCTCTTTCCGCACATCAGCAACTTGAGCATACTTAGATATAACTAAATATGGAATATTAATTTGAGAATATTTGTCAAATATTATTTCTCCATCTCCATATACGGATTAAACCAAAAATTATATGTTTTTATTATTTCTCATTTATATTCAACAAACTATTTAATCTATTTTTTCACTTTAATTATAGCTCTCAAAAGACAACTAGAATCATATGGTTTCATAATATCTCAAAAAATGAGTCATTTTAACTTGTTCATAGTAACCTAGTGTGCTTATAATGCGGTTTTAATAGTGAGAATCTTCCAAACAATTATAATCATGGCAGCTTTACTCTAACATTCAATTTTTTTGATACCCAAGACACTTCTTGCCTAGGTTAATAAATACTGTATCACATAACCACCCTCCTTTTGCTTCCCATTTGCAAATGTTTTTTTATAAAATCCTTAACACAAGTTATAGACCTTTTTTATAATACATTTTGGTAAACGAAAACTTAACATTGGTACAAAGCCATACTTCTCAATATAAAATTTTATCAATTGAACTGCACTTGCATAAAAGAGATGTTTGATTATCTATATAGAAATTCTTGTGTCATTTTCTTCATCAACTACATACATTACTCTTTAGTCAGTCTTCAAGATATTAGAGGAACTTCTGAATACCTAACTCCATAGTTGCAAAATGTCTTGTCGAATGCTTTCAGGAACATTACCAAAGAAAATACACTCTTTGATTCATTAACTTGCAATTTGGATACTTGTTCAAATTTTTGTAATCCTTCATTTAACACTAACACAAAGCCCATATCTCCATAACTCAAAAAAGAACAGGTCAACAAAAAAGAATAAATAACTTAACTAAAGTATAGAACAACCCTCATGGTAAAGAAAGCCTACTTTATATTTTAGTTTCAATAATTTGAAAAAGATATTCCATAACAAGCACAAAAAAGAGAAGTAACATAAAATCCTTTTGTCTTACCCTTTTATTGCCCCCTTCCTCTCTCTTAAAAACCTTTAAAACGCCATTTGTCTTAATAGATAACATATTGGTTTTAGCATATTCCATAACTATAGCAACAAACTTCATTGGAAAGTCTAGGCCTATCATCAACTCCTTTAAAGTCCCAATTTATAAAATTGTAGAATTTTTTCCAGTCTATCATCAAAACTCATATAGCTTTTCCTTTTTACCTATGATGATTTCTCACTGTCTCTTAAGTTAGTAGAATATTTTGTATCAATCTTCTCTCAATATGAAATCTTATTGGTTAGGCATGATAAACTTAGCCAAATAAACCTTAACATTTCATTTAGCAAAAAAGTAGGATGAAAAAAGAAAAGGTGGTGAAAGAAATAGGAGAAAAAGGAGAGAAATAAATGCGTAAACTTTTTTGCTATCTTATTTGGAAAGATATTAAATTCAAGAAAAGAAATAGTGAAGAAAGTTTCATTCCCTTATTTCAAAAATAGTAAAAAATGAATAGAAAGAAAAGTTTTTTAATATGAAATTACTATTCTATCATTCAAGTTATGGTCTTTGCTGGTACGACTATACATTATTTTTTTTTATGTAAAAGTTACTTATAGTTGAATTATTAATTTTGAGTCCTTAAATTTATTAATTAATACTAGCTCATAAAACATTTATACATGCAATTTTCTTTTAATATTTATGAATTTTGATTTGAGTTATATATATATAAATATTTCATATGATGCATAAAATAGTTAAATTTAAAAGTCTATATATGCTTTAGGTTATAGCTTCTTTAATTACTTAATTTTGTTTTACAATCTTTGATAATAAAGGCTCAACAAGAAGCTTAAAAAAAAAAAACAACAAATGAAAAAAAGGAAACTTTTATTTTAAACAAGCCATGTTGGGATTATGAAATTTTAATTAGTTTCTACCTAATTATAAAACTTAACATGTAAAAACCATTTAAAAAAAAACAAAAACACATTTTTTTTTTCTTTGTGTCAAGGATATCTCATCTTATATAGCACTGTCTAGTTCTATCCTTTTTTTTTTTTTTTTTTTACTCTTTAAACTTAAAGGCATACATTTACAAGTTTTTACAATAAGCAGATGACAAATTTTTGGATAGCATTTGAAAACAACTGATATTTTGAATCCAAAGTTAATTTTACTTCATTACTACATTACAACTACAAATTACATAAGTCTATGATTAGACATTGATGTTCTATTTCTATAACTGCATCTACCTGCACTTGTACATATAATATAGTAGTGTTATTCATGTTAATGCATTTGAATTGCATACATAATAAGCCTAAACTTATATATAAATTTTTTAGATTGCTTTTATGAACTACATTAGAGTAGTGCTATTCATGTTCATGCATCTGAATTACATACATAATAAGCCTAAACTTATATATAAATTTTTTAGATTGCTTTTATGAACTATTTTCGTAATTCATCACATGAGCCAAAATGTCAAGTCATCACGCACAGGGTAATCTAAAAAAGACATGTGTTTTATTTACTTGGATAAAAATAAATATGTATTCATTTATAATGACCCTTGCATTCCAATTCATCAAAAATTTTCCCTCTCGATAATAATAAAATCTACCATTTTCATTTATGGTAGTCGATTTTTTAGTAATTATAGTTTGATTTCCACTAATTTACACAAATTTTTTTATAATAGTAATTGATTTTCAGTTATGGCATTCCCTTCTCCCATCGCTTCTTTCACTTATTGAAATCTTATGTTAACCATATCACATTGCATTTCAAGTATGTCCATTATAGATACTTTTTGCTTGATTTCTCTAGATGTTGATGTGTATTGATAATTACTTGAATGTGCATGTTCAAAACTAAATACATTTTTATTTCCTATATTATACTTAAAAGTAGACATAGTATTTTCAAAAGAGATATTAAGATCAAATTGGCTAGAATTGTCTTGTCCTTGTACTATTTGCATCTTTTCTCACACTTTCAGGAAATTCACCTATTGCTCTATTTGTACCATAAAATACATAAAGTTTGTCATAATGCTCAATTTTTATGCAGATCAACTTTTGAGCTTTAGGTTTTGCCTATAATTAAAAATTACAATCAATTTACTATTTTTTTAATTTATATGCAAGATTGACAACTTATAATACAAATGAGAAATTAAAAACTAGGCATGACAAAAATAAAATATTGAATATAGAAACTTGAATTAGTTGCATTCATGCTTCATCTTCTATATCAAACATTTGGCTGATTGGATTTTATAAAGATCCACTCAATCCATAAAAAACATCCTTACACTTTTTAAAATGATTCTTCAATATCTTCAACCAATTCTTGGTACATTTTTGTTGAATACACGAGTTAAAAGATGATTTTATAACCACTAAAATATTATTCATAGCAACACAAGTGAATGTGTCATCCATTTTATTTCTTTTTGCTTTTTCATTACATCATACATATATCAACATGGAATTCATATCTAAATTCCAAATCACATTGTCTTTTATTGAAGAATTATTACCTTGATTAGGTATCTTTCGAGATCGTGGCATATTATAACTACATTAATTTCATTATTATATCCAATCTATTTGACAAATTATGATACATGAACAATATAGTATTTTTGGCAAACAACCCAAAAGCACATATATATGGTTAAAAAGAATAACAAAAATACAATTAAAAGGAAAAATATCTTTCAAACTTTTTATGCACATAGATATATGCAATAACTATATTAAATTACAATATTACATATAATTAGAAATATTACTATCTTATACTTCATAAATTAAGTTGGCAATCATGCCACATATGTATTGTCACATTATCTCAATAGAGCTCATTGCTTAATTTCTCTATTGCTATTTTGCCTAATACATATATATTAAAAATCTATCTCGCTTCATAAAAGCTCTCTGTCTACTTTAGATAATTAGTTCTCATCAGGGTCTACACCCATTAAAAACTTATGTAATATAAAAGTCAATATAATTTCAATCATGGTTTCAAATGAATAATATGGTCCAATTTCACTTGCTATGATGGAAAATCTTTTCTTTACCACTCCAAATGCTCTTTCGATGAAATTACATAGTAAAACATGTTAATGATTAAAAACTCTTTAGGATTCTCAGGATTATGCCTTATATATTCCTTTAACTGATAACACCCACCTCTATATGGAGTCAATAAGCCTATCCTCATTGAAAATCTAACATCGACCAAATAAATTTTTTCTATAATAAAGATAGTTAAATAAATGCGACTAATGTAATTCCTCTATAATGACAAACCTAATGAAATAAACTTACCTTGAGGAATTTTAAGTCTATCTACACTAGTCAAGGCGTTCTAAATGATTCTAGAATCATATATTATGCCTTCCCATTCAAGTAAGACATATATGGAATTTAATTTAAAGGAATATACAGTTAGAACATTTTGTGTTGTATAGTCTTTACTCTTTTAAAATCTAAGTGCATATGTTACTAAAAACTTTCACACGAACAATATGTTCTATCCATGACACCAACATAATTCTAAATATGGACACATGTATATTAATTGTATCTTTATCTTTCTAATTTTTTCTTGTATAATGTTTATAAAAAGTAAAAATACACAATGCATTTAGTGCATATTATTATTAAAATAAGGGTAGAATCCATTATTGTTAAGTATTTATAGAAGAACATCAATCCAATAGGTTGTTTGAGGAACTTCCCTTCCATGAATATCAATGCTCTTAATACATTATGAAGATGATGGCTTATCATCTCATTAGATCAACAAAAATAGAAAGAGATGACACGATTTTTCAAGTTTGTTCTAAAATATGTAAGAATTTGGCAATTTGCTCCTCTATAGATGCACAAATGTAATATTTTTGTTGACTGATTGCTCTAAGTTTGTCACATAATTTAATAAAAGAATGTGACCCTATACATATAATAGAATGATAAGTTGATTTATTTTCATTAAATTGGTTCAATAGTTGTACAAATTTATTTTCATTAAACTGGTTCAATAGTTGTACTCATATAACATTTTTTTTTTTTTAATGTTACCTGTTTCACTTATAAATCCATATACAATGCAGTCATCCATATCAAATATAAGGCATGAACAACATGACACATAACGGTAATTATAGCCATGTAGAGATGATGATCCCAGTTTTTCATGACATTACTTGGCATAGAAGGAATTTGTTGAATTTCATATTTATTCCATTAGCATGGATTCATGTGTTTCATCTTCATGGCCTTGCATATGCACTTTATCTTTACTTATCCACCTTTACAACCATAATAGAAAGAAAAAAGGTAGACATAAAAATCGATCTTGTCATAATTAATCCTTATAGTGTGTTTCTACATAAGTTATTAATTTTAAACATATTTTAATTGAATCAAATGATACAAAAAGAATAAGGCAAAACTAAAATGGAGCATTTATAGATCACAAAACAAGTAAGTTGATATGCTCATGCTCAATCAAATCAAAGTCTATATCTTCAATATACAAAACAAGCACAAAATTCATTTCAACAAAGGTTACAATAAGAATGCATGAAATGCATTTATTTTTTTTTAAAAAAAAGAAGTTACAATTTGCCAATTTTGGATAATCTTGAACTTAAGGCTTTCAACAAAAATCAACACTAAACCAAAATAAAACACCAAAAACAGAAAAAGTCAAACAAGGAAAACCAATAACCCAAAGCACTCTACAAAATGGAACCAGCATGAATAAAAACATTATATTTTCAATGATGTTATCATAAAAATTAGACGAGAGCACCTTAGCTAAAAAAGCATCACTATAAGTTTTAGACCATAGTAACTCATATAGATGGTTATGATGTCAAAGAAAATAATTGGTCTCTCACATGAAAATGATATTTGAATACTTGTTGATAAGATAAAATTTATGACAACTTAAAACTTTATAATATAGAACCAACATGAATAGAAACATTATATTTTCAATGATGTTATCATAAAAATTAGATGAAAGCATGTTAGCTAAAAAAGTATCACTATAGATTTCAGGCTAGAGTAACTCATATAGATGGTTATGGTGTCAAATAAAATAATTGGTCTCTCTCACATGAAAATAACATTTGAATACTTGTTGATAAGATAGATTTTATGACTACTTAAAACTTTCAACTATAATGCAACCATCTTCATTTGCGACAATAAATTTCATAAATACTAAATCATTATATTCCTTTAAAGGGCAATATAATTACTCTTAAAGTGTAAATATGAAATAATTGATGTAGAAAATTAATCATATATTCTACAATTTATATATTCAATAACCATAAATTTTAGAGTTATATTCATTATACATAACAAAATCCACATAGATACTTAGTCATAAAATATATATAAACCACAAATTCTAATAGTTGCAAATATAAAATCATCACAAAATAATAGAAACAAACACATAAAAAAAAAAGCAGCAAATAAGAAAGAAGCAACAACAAAATAGTAGAATAACTAGTAGTTACAACAAAAAAAAAATAGTAGAAGAAGCACAAAATCAACAACAGTAACAAAAAATAAATAAATAAAGCAGTGGAATCTTATATATATATATATATATATATATATATATATATAATACAAAAAATAAATAGTTTACCCACAAAAATTTTCATAGGCAAACTCTCAAATTTTGTAGGTAAATTAAATTACCTACAAAAATTTTTCATAAGCAAGGAGAGAGTAGGTAATTTTTGTCGACAGATTTTTTTTCATAGGTAAAATTTACCTATAGACTACTAAGGAAAATTTAATATTTACCTACAAAAATTTTTGTAGGTAAATGATGACTGAATTTACCATGTGAAATTAAGAAATTCTATTGGTAATTACCAACGAAATTTTTGTATGGAATTCCATAGGTAACTTTACCTATGAAATATTTCTGAAGGCATTTACCAGTGGAAATTTTCTATAGGTAAATATTACCTACGAAATATTTCCATTGGCAACTTTTACGTACAAAATTTTTCATAGGCAAATTAGTTGGTGTATTTTAATTGCTCTTTTTTTAAATATTATTATTAGTCATATTTAGTAATTTTGTAAATGTTATATAAAATATATTATTATACAAAATAAAAAATATGCTACAATTGTTATATAAAAATATATATATTATATAAAATATGCTACAAATGTTAAATAGCAATGTTATTATATAAACATATTTCACATATTCTATTGTTTCATAAACATAAACATGCCATTAAACATCTTCATGCGGCGTGGGCAATTGGGCGAGTTTATCACCAGATGGTGGATGCTGAGACCATGGATACTGAGACCAGGTCTGACTGTTCTGAATTAGCATCAGAAGCTGCTCAAAATAGCCACCTACAAAACATAGAATAGACAGTTGATTTTAATAATAAAAAAAATTGGCAAACACGTTTTTAACTATCAAGATTTTAGAGCCCATTTGTAGTGGCAAACAAACAAGAAAAAATCATGTGTTTGAAGAAGAGAAGAAGTAAATAAGCAACAGAAATTGCAAAGGGCATTGTTCCATTCTTTCCTCAAACTTGAATCAAAATGTAGCTTTCGACATTAGGACTTCTATTATATATGTTTATTATTGCCCTTTAAAATTTTGCAATCTTATAATAGCATCGCAGACTACTTATAGAGTCTAAAGAAAGTGAAAACTGAAATTGATTAACAAATAGGAGCAAGAATTAATGATAAAACTTGAAATCCAACATGCTTGGGGAACTCAAGTCCATTTTCAACTCTCATGCACAACCTTCACTGAAATTCTCAATAATTCATCTTGGATTTTGATTTGAAGAAAAATAAAACATAAGGTTTTAAATGATACAATTAACATGAGAGAATTAAAAACAAGGATTAAAATTCAAATAAAAAGAAAATAGTAACTAAAGAGCAAAAGCAGAAGATTCAATTGCATGAGTCTTGATGGTCGGAATGCATCAAAATATTAGCAAACTCATACATGTTAAATTAATGAAACTTATTATGATGCAAAACAAAGAGAGCGCAAAAAATAACATAGTATTAGAACTTCAAAGGATCCCATATAACAAGCTACTATGATGCTAAGAACAACTAATTTGAAGTATGATAAACCATATTAAGTATGCTTTTAAGTCAGCATAGTAAAGAAGAGAGCAAAAACAAAGTTAAATCTTTAAGGTAGTGATGTAAGTTTGAAATTAGCTTAGCACTTTGATCGTCCGTAAATTAAGACATAACTAGAAACTTGAAAATTCAGCCAAACACTTTATCTCAACCACTGAATTTACTTGATACACAAATTGGAATAGGTGATAAAAGCATAAAGATAAGACATCAGACCACCCCATAATTAACAAGTAACAAAAAGTGTTTTCATAAAATAACCAAGCATATCAATAATAAATAACAGTAAGTAGTGTTTAATTTCTATGGTTATAATAATAAGTCAAAGCGATTGTGTAAATATATGTAGAATAAAAAACTTGCATTCAATAGATCCATCAAGAGAACCTATTAAACCCCACTCAAACATCCAGAAATAAGAAAACATAATATCACCATATTAGAACTATATATATTGAGGATATGAGTAACAACTTTTCTAGTGAGATAATAATAAAACAAAGACAATCTCAATCAATATTTGCACAACACAACCAAACTCCTTGCATATGAGATAACAACACTCTTCATGATAAAATCACACAACCATAACAACAGAGATACCAAATTCAAGATTAAAAACCCAACAAAAATACGCAATCCCAAATTGAAGTTTAAAAACAAAAAAAATCTCAGTAAGCATATTGAATTACCCAACTCTAACCGAAATACCAACAAAAATACCCAACCCCAAATTGAAGATTAAAAACAAATAACTAAAATACCTAATTCAATACAAATCAGCAAGCATATGAATATTAATTAACAACAGAGAACAAAAACAAAATTAATCTTAAAACACTAACCTAGTACATAGTAGGAACAGAATGGGAAGGATAGAGTCAGAGCAAGAGGAGAATGAGAAGGAGGCAACCAGAGAAGGACAAATATGGCGAGGAGGAGCTAGAGCAGCAAGCTATGTCGAAGAAAAATGGAAAAGGGCGGACAGAGAAAAATAAGGGAGAGGGTTATGGCGGACAAATATAATGGAGAGAGGCCGACAAAGGAAAATAATAGAGGAAGGCCGACAGAAGAAGATAAAAGGGAAAGAGGAGGGATGGGGGTGACGCAAGCTTCAGGTTCATGTGTGATCCGGGGGGGAGGGGGTAAGGAGGGCAGCAATCTGTTTTTTTGGTGTGTGTGAGGGTGGGGGGCGGGAGGGGAGTGATACAATTAACCCTAACACTTTACCTAAGTATAAAATAGGTACCGACGATTTTAAATCCATTGATAATATTTTAATAATTTATAATTATATTTTATTTATTGAACTTTATTTTTTTACTAATTCTTATCATATATTCTATATATAATATATTGATATAATGTATAAAAATTATTTGATCATATTTAAGAAACCACATTTATAAAATTATTGTCTAATATTATTCAAATATTAATTTAATAAATAATGATAAATAGATTAAATTTTATAAATATGGTTAATTTTTATAAAATCATTGTCTAATATTTTATTTAAATTTTACTAATCCTTATCATATATTATAAATATAATATATTGATATAATGTATTAAATATGAGATATAAAATTTTTATATATAGTCTCAATATATATGTATAATATATGATAATGAGTTGAAGTGGAATAAAAAAAATAATTACCTATGGATTCCTATTGTAGGTAAATTTACCTATAGACTAGAATCCATAGGTAATTATTTTTTTATTCCACTTCATCGCATTATCATATGTTGCACATATATATTAATACTATATAGAAAAACTTTATATCTCACATAATATTCACAATATTATTTTGTAAAATCAAATTTTATTTTGAATAATACTTATAAATGAATTTAAATTACCTAGATATAAACCTTTTATACCATTTAATTTATTTTGAGTAATTTACATAATTTTTGGCATTTTATTTATTTTCTTAATATTTTATTTTATAATACTTAATTTTAGTTTATATTTTATTTTTACTTTATTTTCATAATAGTTTTATTTTATAATAATAACTTCCATCGTACTATATTTTTATCAATAACTATGAAACATATGATTTGTTGATATTATATATGAAACAATTCTTTATAATATGTAAAAATATTATTCATAAAATTAATTTACAATGACAATCAAATATTATTTGAATAATATTTATAAATATATTAAAATTACCTATGAATTTCAATCCGTAGGTAAATTACCTACAGATTTAAATCCGTAGGTAAATTATTGATGGATCAATATCCATAGGTAAATTAGTTAAGGAGGAAGATCCGTAGATAAATTTCCCTACAAATTAGAATTTGTAAGTAAATTTTTGCAAGGAAACCATAGGGAAATCGTAGGTAAGTCTCGTACTTCATTTTCTTACTTCATTTACTAACAGATTTTATTTCGTAGGCAAATTATGTAGGAAGTCCATAAAAAATCTATAGAAAATTACCTAAAACTATTATTATTTAGGTATTGTATAAGTAATTACCTACGGAAATTTTTTCCTAGGTAAATTCTGTAAGTAATTTACAATTTTTCTTGTAGTGATATATATATATATATAGTGACAAGTTGACTTTTTAAGAATATGACAAGTGGCATCCTTTCCTTTCATAACCTCTTCCTTATCGATTATCACTTCAAAAATTATTCATCAATGAAAATTTAATTAAATTCATTCATATTCCATCTACAAATTATGTCATAAATTATATCATTAAATTAATTCATAGATTATGTCATAAATTATAGGGTTAAATACACCGACCCCTGGGTTTTGCCCTATTATATTATTTGGTCACTCATTTTCTAAAACTATACTAAATGATCCCTTAATTTTGTCTTTGTTACACTGTTAGGGGCTTCTGTCAGTTTTTTGGGGTTTTTTTCATTACATGCGAGTGAAATGACAAAGACGCCCTCATTTTAAAATATTGAATTAAAGAAAGAAGCGATTGTTTCAACGTATTCCTCCCTCTATTTGACATACCAATTTTATTCTGCCTCTAAGAGAAAATATTCTTTTGTAAAATCCCCAACATCAAGAAAGAAACTATCAAAATCATTGACAATCCGAAGAACAAACATTATGCTACATTTTGAAAGAGAAGAAAAGAAGGATTTTGGTTTTTCGAATAACCACTGAAGGTTAAGGTTTGCATTTGTAATATTTTGTATGTGAATGACTTCATTTTGGGTATTTCAATGAAAATAGGAGTGAAAATGTTGTGATTTTAGGGATTATTTTAGTTTAACAAAGGGTTTTTAATGACTATGTTTAAATGATGCATTTTGGGGATTTTTCACGTTGTGTGGGGATTTGATATATAGTGATCAACAATCACTTTATTTATAGTAGAAAACTTGAAAACTTTGACCATTTGAATAAAAAATATTGTAAATGACAACTAAGGTTTATGGATGAGTGAGTTACTTTTTTGTTAGGTTTAAGAATAATGTGCAAAATAACAAATGAAATAGAGTATTTAAGTTGAAAAATGTGAACTTTATATATTGATTCTTATTTATTGTTTTGTGTTTATAGATGATGGTTGCTTAACTACACTCTAGTTCTTGACTATGAAGAGAAAGAGTTATTGATTAAGCATATAAACCTAGATAGGTATCCTAGAATATGCTTAGTCTAGGATATATATAAAGCTTTTCCTCCAATATTATCACAAGTTATTGATACAAAATGTGGATTAGGCATGTTAATAGAAACTGATGAGGATGTAAATATGATGTTCCACCTACATAGAGAAATGTCTGAGATACCTATTAACATAGTTGAAAAAATTTATACCCTTAGATGTTAAGGGATGAATGAAGGAACTAGTGAAGGTGTAGATTTAGGAGAGGAAGGGAATACTGCTAATATGCAGTAAGAGGGTGAGAAAACCCCACCTTTAGCCACCATTTTTCTATTGTCATCTAATGAGGCCAATGCAGAACTTGAACCTATATAAAAAAAAAAAAAAGGAGCTCACTGCCAACCCTGAATAAGAGCCAAGTTTCTAAATGGACTTCAATATCCAAATTGAGCTCAATACAAATTTCGAGCCCACTTTCCATAATGAACCAAACAATTATACTCAACCCACCTCTAAAATGGACTGTAATATCCCTCTTCTTGACCCAACTGTAGAAAATGACCACCCTAAATATTAGTCCTTTTGACCTAACTGTAGAAAATGAGCCTAATATTCCTCCTATTAATCTAATTATAGAAAATGGCTTCATTTCACAAACCCAACCCATAACAGAGCATAAGCCTAATACCCCAACTGCTGCAAATGTCAATAGTAGGGGCAAAAGGGGAGGGCTAATGGTAGGGTGAAATTTAGGGGAAAAGGAAATGCAAGGGGTAGAGGAATCAAAATAGATGAGAAAGATCATAATGTTAATGTTATAGGTGCTAGAAATAGGGGAAATGGCATGAGAAGATGTATAAGGTAAGCTGAGAGGGGTGAGAACAATGGTGCAATTGGATTCAGTGATGAGGAATTCACTTTCTTTAATAGTTATGATGATAAATGGATGCCAGCAAGAGGGTGAGGTTAGCAGTGAAAGTGATAAGGATAGTATTGATAAGTGGGTTGTTAATGAGGAAGATGTGTATGATGATCCATATAATATAATGGATGATGATGATGGGTTGAGTGATGTTAGGCTTGAACATGAGGGTGGTGCTATGTATGATGAATCAAAAGATGATGATAATGTCGTTGGCAGTAGTAGAAAAAAGAAAAAAGGGAGAAAATATATAGATCAATATGCTAATGAGTTCAAATGAGATGGGCAAGGTGCTATAAAATTTGAAATGAGGCAGGTTTTTGGGGATGTCAATGCCTTTAGGGTAGAATTGAGTGATTATGCAATGAAAGAAGGATATAGTTTAGAAAGAATAAAAAATGATGGGAGAAGGGTGACAACTAAATGTGTAAGAAATAATTGCATATGAAGGATTCATGTATCTAAGTTAGATGATATTAAGACATTAATGATAAAAAAAACATTGAAAAATGAGCATAGTTATTGTTGCATCCCACTCAAATAAGAATCATGATGTCACAACTAAGTGGGTTAGCAAGAAATTAAATGATTTATTGAGTGCTGACCTACCATTAGATAGGACTTAATATTGCAACAACTTAATATGAAATAGGGCATTGATGTTCCTATGTGGCAGTTGTACAAGGCTAGGGTTAAAGCTAGGATGCATAGTCAACAGGCACGCATTGATAGTTTTAGAAAATTAAAGAAGTACATGGAGTTTGTTTTGACTATTAACCTTGGCAATATGATTAAGTTTGAGCCTCATGTAAAGAATAATCCTAATGAAATAACTAGGTTTAAAAGACTTTTTATGTGTTATAAGGGTGTGATGGATGGCTTTAGAGAGGGATGTAATCCATTTATAGGGAAGATTGAATGTCATTTGAAAGGGTCTTTTAGTGGCGTTATGCTTACTGCAGTATCCCTTCATGGGAATAAAGGTGTTCTTCCATTGGTAATTACAGTATTAGAGGCTAAATGCAAGGATACTTGGTTTTTCTTATATGATTTATTAAACCAATGCACTGAACCATTTGAAAAGCCACTGGCATTTATGTCAGATAGGCAAAAGGTATGCTCTCAATTCTTTGCTTTTTTAATGTCTTTATGTTTTAATCTTTTTATGCTTTTTGAAATTCTTTGCTCCTGATTCGTATGGAGTTATTGATGTTGTGGAAGTGATATTCCTTGGTCTAAGTTACAGATTTTGTGCAAGGCATACCTTCATGAATATGCAGAAAAAATTTAAAGGATTAAGCTTCAGGAAGGTATTTTGGAAGGCTACCAGAGCAACATATGAACCTGATTTTTGGGAAGAAATGAAGGAAATTTAAAAAATTAATTATGTGTTGTCATGGAAATGGTTGATGGAGATAAAAAAATGAGCATTGGTGCAGACATACATGTGAGCCTTCATGCAAGAGTGAAAACTAAACCAACAACATGAGCAAATCCTTCAACAATTAACTAAACAAGGTTAGGGGTCTACTAATTATTGAGCTATTGGATGTAATAAGGCAGAAGTGTATGGTGAGACTGCAAAAAAGATATGCTAAGGGTTATACATGGAAAGGACTGCTCATTTCAAAAGAAATCATTGAATGCCATTATTAGAGAAGGTAGGACAATCTCAATTTTGCTTGGTAGAAATGATGAATATGAAGTAAAGGAAGGGAAAATTAGATTTGCAGTGAGCTTGGATGAGAGGAAATGTAGTTGCAAGTGGTGAGGGATTAGTGGGATGCCTTACAAACATGTTGTAAGGCGTATAAGCTATAAATAACCTAATATTGATGAATATTATGATGAATACTTTAATGTAGCCACCTATGTGAAGGTATACAGTGGTGTAATTCATCCTATGCCTGAGCATGATTTTGAACTTGATGATGGGAGTCAAGTAATTTTGCCACTTGAAATTATAAGGAAACCTGGAAGGCCTAGAATGAATAAGGTGACAGAAGAAGATAAAGGACTTGCGGGGCAAATCAACAGAAGGAGTGTCACTATCAGTTGTAAGCAATGTGGGCTTTCAAGTCATAATAAGAGAACCTATAAATCTCATGTAGTTAATCTAAGGGTATATATGTTAGATGTACATTTTCTTATTATAAAGTGTTTACAATTGATCATCTCTCATTGGATATGTATTTTTTTTCCTACCTAGAACCTTGCTTCAAAGAGGACCCAATCTAGTAAACAATTCCAAGCTGTTAATGACGCTAAAAGTAGTGCAGCAGGAGGTAGTGCGTAGGAAAAGGCAAAGGAGGTAGTGCAATAGGAAGTTCTTAGCAGAATGGAGTCACTAATCCTCCCAACTAACATGAAGATTCATTTTTCTTATTTTTTATAAATGGCATTGACAGATAGTTGAAGAAGTTTGTGCTTTTTATACATGGCATTTAGAGTTAACAACAAATAGTTGAAGAAGTTCTACCTTTTTATACATTGCATATGCAGATAACGACACAAATGTTATTTTAGTTTTTGGGATATTAGCAAATGAAAGATATAGTTTGCTTTTAAATCAATGTACTTTACATTGTGATTTAAGTGCATTTTAATGTTTAAGCACATTAGATATTTGATATATCATTACTATGTAAGTGAATTTTAAGGTATAAGTGGATTGAGAATTTAATGAAATCTATTGCTTGGAATAAATGTTCTCGAAATGGTGGTTGGATTGAATGGATGGATGTTTATGCTTGGATTTATGTTAGAAAAGGAATAAAGTTCTTATATGTAAAAGTTCTTATACATTTTTAGCAAGTTCACTTTCATCTCTTGTGCTCTAATAAGCTTTATTATAAAATTAAGTATTATACTATTAGGTCCCTGCATTTTTAAAATCTTATATGATAATGTCCCTACGTTTTATAAATATAATACAACATTGTCCCTCTCTCTTATAAATATTATACTATATTGTCGTAATTATTTCCTTAGAATAAATAACATATCCCTATTTAAATCTTGATTTCACATCCACAACAAGTGTATAACAATTGAAATTGAAACTCAGAATTGACATCTAACTACCATATTCATTGAAAGTGAGACTCAAACACCTCCTTACATTTAGTCTATTTATCACCCACAATTACCACTTTTATCGACCATTGCATTTCATTACTTCATTCACCACCTGCATATAAAAGCCATACAAAATCCTCTCCCTTCCATACAAAAACTCCTATACATTTATTCTGCCCAACATAACACTAGAACACAAAATATCACCGTCACAATCTTCAAAAAGAAACAACACATTCTCAATACTTTGAATCTTATTCAATATAACATGATTTTCTTCCTTCAGCTCCATGATTTCATTAATCTTGTTCAATATTCTATGATTCTCTTCCTTCAGCTGCATGATTTCATTCATTTTGTTCAACATTGCATGATTTTCCTCCTTCAAGTATCTCATTTTAGCCTGCAACTAATTGAGATGATAAGTCTGGTTCTCTATCACCTTCCAGCTCTCAACAGAGTGATTACTACAAGGAGAAAAAGGTTTCACACACTTACACCATCTAGGAAAAGTCCCACAAACTCAATCCAAACATGCATAGTAAAACTTGTACTTATTCTTCTCGGATTTTGAGATCTTCACTGCACACCTTTTGTCACATGCACACATCTTCCTCTTTTACCTACCTTCGCACCCACTTTCACCTCTAAATACACTGCCTTCTGACATCTTCTTCCAAGAAAACAAAGAATTTAAGATAAAATTAGTAAAAAAAAAAAAAAAAAACACTTCATTATTTCCCTTGCACCTACCCAGAATCCTGATTTTCCTTTCCCTTTTCCCTTTTAACATTCATGGATTGCATCAAACTAACCTTCATGGGTTGTAGCTTTCCCTCTTCCCTTTTCCCCTTTCACTCTTCCTTCTTCTCTTCTACAATAACTTAGTTCAGCTCAGCTCATGGGTTCAATAGTCAATTTTATGCTCCATGAATTCATTTCCTTCAATATCAGGTTTATTCCCTCCAATAAATCAATAAGAATATTTTTGGGTTTTAGAAAAATTATGTACTCACATTTTGACTTTTTGGGTTAACTAATGAAAAATGCAAAAAAAAAAAAAAAAAAAAAGAATGAAAACCCTGATAGTGTAATAGAGACAAAAGTGAGGGATCATTTAGTATAATTTTAGAAAATGGGTGACCAAATAGTATAATAGAGTAAAACTCAGAAATCAGTGTATTTAACCCTAAATTTTATCATAAATAAAATTAATGATCACAATTTAAAACTTATTGACAGTTACAATGTTTAAAATTTCACATTAATACCAAATATAATTACTCACAACCTCTTATCGCCTTCTCTATCATCCATAAATTATGCCATCACAAATTATTTTATTCTCTAAACTATAACTACAACACATACATTTACAAATTATACCATAAATTATTTAAATCTCCAAAAATATAATTAATGATTACCTTTTAAAATTTATTGATAGTTACAATATTTAAGATACTACATTAATGCCAAATATATTTATTTGTAATTAATGTCATAAATTATTTCATTTTCTACACTTTAATACTCAATGTGAATATAGAGAACATTGAGTTTTTAGTCAATTATAAAATTTAATAATATTTATATCATATTTATTAACACAAACTCTACAGATAGTACAAATTTTATTAACAAAACTATAGTAACTTATCATTTTTGCTTCATCTTTTTTTATTTCACAATTTGTGCTTTAATTTTTTATTTTCACCAAACACCTTATGTTGAACATCATGAGATTTTGTCTATTCTCTTTTTTGGTTTCTATAATAATTATGAATTAAAATTATTTACTTATTTTAATTATTTATTTTCATTGTTGATAGGAGGCGACTTGCAAAAAAAGTTCAATAATACTTATTAATCGATAATTTAAATTATGAGAATGATGATTAGAGAATTAAAGTGAGAGTGTCGAGATTCTGAGATATCGGTCTCAAAATTGAAGTTTTAATAGTATCGAGATAGTTTTTCTTGATGATAAGATAATACAACTACATTTTTAACTATAAAAAATAGAAAAATAAGTAAGACACTTATTTCTTATTTTAACCTATATTAATTTCCTTTCTAACTTCAATATAAACAAATTACATTCATATCGTCCTCAAGAAGAATGCAACAACTCAATTTCGAGAATTGTTGAAAGAAAGTTAAATATATTTAATCAAATATTTTAGTATCATTCCAATAAGGAATATTATCGAATTATTAGGGATAATAAATGTGTCATAAATTTACTTAAATATATTACTAACTCTTTAACATTTATAGAAAAATTCAAAATTATAACCATCACTTTAAATGTTTGCATAAAGATAATTTTGTACATAAATGTTAAAAATTTTAATTTATATTAGCAATAAGACTACACAAAATAATTTATTAAAATTTTAAAGAATACCATAAATATATCATTAAATTAATTAAAACTAATATGAAAAATTAAACATAATAAACGATTGTAATTTTTAAAACCACAAGAAATGTCATAAATTCATTTGAATACATTACTATCTCTTTTAGACTTATAGAAAAATTCAAAGTCATGGCAACATTTTTAAATATTTGCATAATAGTAATTTGGCATATAAATGCTATAAATTCTCATTTATAAATTAATAATACTATATAAAATAATTTATTATAATTTTGAAGAACATCATCAATATATCGTAACGTTAATTAAAATTATTTTGAAAAATTAGACATATAATAAAAAAATAGCTGAACAAGATAACATAGTTTAAGAAACAAAAATATAATAAAAGAAAAATATTAATATTAACCAAAATGAAAACTTACACAAGAGCAACATCCAATATATTGTTACTATAGTCTTTAACTGCCATACAAAATATAGAAGCAATTATCATATCAGGTAACAATGAAAAAAATATTATAACAACTTAAAAAGAAAGACAAAAATAAAATCAAAACAAAGTTTCACACTACCTAAAATAAAAAACGTAAATAATTAAAAGGAGTAATAACAAATATTTCAGAAAAAAATGAACAAAATTAAAGTCACAAAAATAGCAATATATATATATATATATATATATATATATATATATATATATAAGAAAAGAAAAATCAATGTCATAAACATAGTGAATAAATTCAAAAAAAATAATAACGACAACAATAATAATAGAAGAATATAATATTAATATATCCTTATAATGACCAAGATTTAAGCCTAACTATTAAAATAGAAAAAAATTCAATATAATAAAAAAACTTAATATTCATAAAAAATACATAATCCAAAAAAATATCAATCAAATCAAATAAAAAATTGATATATAACTCAATGAACAAAATATTAAAATAAAATAATGAAGGACACAAATAAAACATCAAATGTTATATCGATAAAAAATAAAATAAAAATAAAAAATAAACAAAAAGAGTAGAAATACTATTAAATTATCTAATTAACAAGAAAAACTCATACATGCTATTTATAATACAATTAAAAAATAAGAGAAATAATATACACAACAAATCCTTACGAAAAAGAAAAAAATAAATACTATATATTTCAATATATTACTTAAATAATAATAAAAATTTAATTAAAATCTCTAAATTCAGCAAGCATGTGCATCATACAAGTATAAAAGTAGTTTAAAATAGTAAAAATAAGTGAAATAAATAAACAATAAAACTAGAATGATGTAGCATGACTTTAAAAAAGAATAGCAACAACAACCAAATGACAATAGAAGCATCAAACAAACCTATAAAATAAGGGCTACTACAACAGCAAGAAATGAAAAATAAAAACAGAATAAATATAGCTTTATTACTGAAATTTAGTGTTAGAGCTTTTAAATGAAACAACATATTAAAAAAAAAGCCATTATTGAGTATGGTTTTATAAGAAATATTGGAAATGGTTCCAAAAATAATAATAACCTAACATTTTCAATTCTTTTTTGTCTTTTTAATTAGATTAATAATCAACATTAAACTTTTTCTTCTTTTGATATTCTTTGTTCAGTGCTAACAAAATCAAACTTAAAAAATATATATACAATGTAAATTTAATTTTTCAAAAATTCCACTAATCTAATTATGCAAAAACCTAATGAAATGCAAACATCTAATAAAATAAAGTTATTTTATTTTATTATGCAAAAATCCAACAAAACGTAAAATAAATAATAGTATTGAGTCTCTGTATAACTCAAACAAATGAAATTTCAGTTACTTTCTATTATTAAAATAAACAATTTGAAAGGAGCTGAGTTTCTTACAATAATTATAAAGTTCTACCTAAAAGATCCTCAAGCCTAATATTTTAAGAAGAATCAATTTAGATAATTTGAAATTTATACAAATATTTAAAAGATCGATTTGATTTTAGCCTATACAACCAAAAGGATGCAGAACTAAAAGGAGGCAGAATGAGAAATGTAATACAAAGAAAATATAATGATAAGAATCTTACATAGGTATCTTTAAATTTTAATTGAAAATGCCTTTAAAATCTATTTTTTTAAATCTTTTTCCTTTCAAAAAAATGAGAGAATAAATTTAGTGAGACCTAGAAAAAATATTTACTGTTCACATTTTATTATTCTCTCTTCCAAAATGCTACAGAACATGGAAATTCTCTCCTTCTCGAATAATGTGCAAGTCTATTAGCCATTATTTTTGTAATAAATTTGTATAACATAAAATATGTAATGGATCTATTATTTGATTTACGTTCAAGATTAGCAGATTTTGGAAAGATCATTGAAACGGTGATATTGATATGATTTAATATTTTTTCACTTTTAAGAAAATCTTGCACTGTTATAGTCATATCATTCTTAATCACATTCCAAAATTTTTTAAGGAAATTACTATTGTATCCATTAGGGCCAAAAGCCTTATTCTCACCAACCCCAAACATTTTCTGCTTAATCTCTATAGCATCAAGTATATCCCCAATAAGTGTACAATCACTCTTTATTAAAATAGCCTTCATGTGTTACTATTTCATTTACATCTTTATGTTCCATAGTTCACCTAAATAGCCCCTTATAATAATTGACTGGGGTTTCTTCAATTTATTGTAGCTCAATTAATACCTTTCCATCAGGAAATTTCATCTTATTAATTATATTATAAGCTCTTACCCACTCCATTATACTATCCAACATTCTTATATTAGTATTCTTTAAAGAAATATATTTATATTAGATTACTATTATAAATGATTTTTCTATTGAGCCAATTAGAATTTTATATTGGTAAACAAGCTCTTTCCTCAGATTTTATAAAGAAAACAAAGTAATGATCCTTAGATCTTATACTTGATTTTATTTATTCTCTTTGATTAGAGTAACATTATAATCGATTTATTGAAGGGATTTTCAAGTATATCGGAAGAGATTTAAAAGCTAAGTGAGTAAAAAATCTATTTAGAAGCACCTTAACCTTAAGTGAAAAGCTAAAAATGTAAAAAGAACTCTACTTGATTTTATCTTTTAAAATTTATATAAGGTAAAATGTAAATCAATGGGTGCTACAAGATATTGCCTATACTTTAAGTGTAATATTGATATAAGTGATACAATAGTATGACCAAGTAGAGGTTGGTGATATAAATTTAATTTTATATGGAATATAAGTGTCAAGTATTCATGATAGTCAAACTTTTTACTTTACAAAGTTAGACTGTTAAGGTATATCATAACCTTTTGATTTTGCTAAATAAGCTAGAGTGTGGATAATTTATGCGATCTTACTTTGAAAAATAATATAGATTATGGAAATAATCATTCCAGGTATTATAAGAGTTAATAGAATAATATATCTAAATATATATCATGAGCTAAGTCTAAGCGACATGATTGGCGTTTTAATAAGTTTAAAAAACTATATATATCTACACTTATATATATATATATATGAGGAAGAATAATAGTCAATAGTGTTTTTTTTCCCCCTTTTAGCTCTATCTCCGAATTATTTTTAAATTTTAAGTTAGAAATATATTTAATTAAATTCTAAGAAAATTATAATTTTAAAATTTTGAAATCAATTTATTTTTAATCATATTATATTGCATAATTGGAATTTTTTTTATAAACAAAGTTACAAATATGTGGAAAAATAATGTGCAATGGCAAGTTAAACACACACACATATATGTTGTTTAAAAGTTGTTGTTGATAGTTATTGGTAGCTATTGATATTGAATATTGGTTCGACTGGTTCAATTGATCCGGTTTAATAGATATTTTTTTAAAATTTTTTTAGAAAATATATAAATAAATAATCATCATGAGCCATTACTCCATTGCCATAGGTCTTGAGTTTCAAAGTATACTTGTTATTCTCAATCTTACCACTTACCCTCTTTCAAATATCGAAACTCTGCAAATTGAGAAAAGGGTATCATCAAGTTTTAATCATTTCAACAGCGCACACAAGTCTAAGAAACAGTTGATGAGAATGCACATATTCAAACTTGGGTTTGCAGCTGATTGGCTTGCAAATCTGGGTGCAAAGTGTTGGGATCCATGTGTTTGAGTCTCCACCGGATGGAGTTTTGTCCTAGCTCTTACATAATGTTTGTGAAATAACCTATACTAGATCTTGTAGAGTTGAGTTTGAGGTGTGCCTTCGTTTTATCAAAAAAAAAAAAAAAAAAAAAAAAAAAATTTCTATCACGTTCTGCAAAAAAAGTTTTTGCTGCGACTGAAATTTTGGATTCTCAAGGAAACTTTAAGTCCATTTCTAGAATCCTTTGATGACTTTGCCTCTTTGATGACTTTGCCTCACACTTATCAGATTTGTTCCCATTTCTTCTTTCATTTATTTGTCGTTCGGTTGTGAAGAAAATCTAGGAAAATCTCAAAGAATAAATAAAGATTTGTTCCTTTTTTTTTTTTTTTTTGTATAATTCTCGATTTTTTAGATCGAATTGAATTAGACCATTGACCAATTTTTAATTTTACTAATTTGATTTTGAAAATATTGAAATATTTAGTTTATTATTACTAACAATTGTTTGGGTGTGTGCGTGTATTATAAATATAAAATTTAAATAAAAATATATTTTTATATTTTAAAAAATAAACAATATACAACAATCCATTAAGTATTTTTTAAAATTAGAAATTAAATTTTCATTATATTATGCATCTATTAAGTGTTAATCATAAATATAATAGTGATTTTGTTTAAAAGTTAAAAAATATATTAGTCATAAGTAATAGTAATAAAATTTAAACGCTAAATAAACAACAAATAATTTATTATTATTAAATAAAAATATCATTAAAACAAACACTATTTTTTAAAATAAAAACAAACATTATATTGAGATTAATATAAAAATATAGTAATATATTTATTTTTATTTATAAAACTAAAATTTATTGATTAAAAGTACTAAAATATATTTTTTAAATAAAAATTATTAGATAAACTACCAACTATTAAAATGACTCTTTAAAAAGAAAAACAAACATCTTTATTCCCATATTAAATCCAACTATTAGGTTTACTAAAAAAACTAAAACACTTTGCTTTCAACAAAAAAAAAAAAGAAGTTAAGGACACGATTACTTAAAAATGAATTATTAATTACAGATTTATTTTCATTAATTAGAAATCCTGAAAAAACTGATTTGGAACATATTATTCCATTTTTAAGTCCAAATCTATATTTCTTGATTAACTCCAATCAACAAATTTGTTTATAAAATGAAATAAGAAAAATAAAGAATATGAATTTTCATCAAATCAAAAGGTAATAGATGTACAAAATAAAAGGAAAAGACCTCCAAAATTCATGTTACAATTTGCAAAAATCTTTTTCTAACTCAATTTATACCTCATTCATCGATAAAACAAAAAAGTTCGAAATTTCTCATTCATCTACTTTTTGTTCACATTTTTGAATCTAATTCTCCTTCAATTACTTTTATTCTTCTAAATATATCAAACAAAAATATATGTTTTTCTCTCTAAAACAAATTTAATATGATTTTTAATATTTATTTTATTATTTATAATAAAAAATTATGAGTTTTGATATATTATAGATCAAAAAAATAGTTAAAAATGAACATATTTTAACTCAAAATCAGTCATAAAAGTGAAGGAAAATCGAGTTGATAGAGGTTGAAGATGATGTTTATGTTTAATTATTTTTACACAATAAAATATTTACAAATAGTTTATTAATGGTTTTTTTTTTAATTATTACTGATAATTCTTTTTACATCATAAAATATTTAAAAATGGTTTGTTATTGATTTACTTTTTGTTTACAAATGTTTTTGTTTATAATAACCTCAAGTAACATATATTTATACATAGTAAAATGTTTATTTTTATTTTACTTACTTTTATTTTAGATTTACTAGTTCAAAATTTTTAAAAATCAATTAAAAAAAAAGTTTCTAAAAAGATATTTATTTTAGGTTTATTTTATGTTTACTCTTGGTTTATACAACAGTCGATAAACAAAACAAAGAAAAACAATAATTAAAACATATATATTATTTTCAACCTTTGACAAACACGATTTCCTCTTTTTTTTATAACTGATTCTTAGATCAAAAATTATTTTAGGTTTACCAGTTTAAAATGTTTTAAAATAATTACATAAAACAATTTCCAGAAAAAATATTTATTTTATGTTTATTTTGTGTTTATGCTACAATTGATAAACAAAATACAAAAAAAGAACAATTAGAATGTAAACATTATTTTCAACCACTAACAAATACAATTTTCTTCTCTTCATATTTGATTTTTAGCTCAAAAATATTTATTTATTAATTATTTTTTTATCTAAAATGCATAAAAACTTATATTTTTTTTTTCTAAACAACAATAACAACAAAAATAATTATTAAATCTTCGAAAACAAAAACAAAAATCCAAATGTATCTTTATTTTCTCACTATATTTTAGATAGAGAAAAATAGAAAGTTTCTGCGAAACGTAACATTATCGATATATTTATCTCATTATCATTCAAATAATTTATCTCATTATAATTTTTTTATCTTTAAATTAATAAAACATATTCAAATTTATTCAAATCAATTTTTTCATCTTTTTCATTCTTTTTAGAGAGAGAGAGAGTGAGTGAAAGAGATAAAGAATATGTCATTGTCTTTCTTCTTTTTTAATTCTTCCTTTTCTTCTTCACTAAAAAAATAAAGAGCAAAAAAAAATCTTATCTCATATCAATTGTAACAGTGCAAAAGTATATAAAACTTAAAATTAAAAACTAAAAACATAAAAATCTCTTAGATAAAAATATTTTTTAAAATATGTGAGATATAAATATTTTTATAAAAAATAAAAAAGGTCATCATATTATTATCTAAAAAAAAAAAACTGAAGCACTTAAGCATAGGTTGGCGGAACAAGCCAGGCTAAATTAGTTAAGCCCATCGAAACATGGGAGAAATAATAATAATAAAAAAAAATATTTCGAATCAGAACCGTCAATATTCTTGCTCTTCAACAGTAATCACCTTTATTTGATTCATATGTATCCTCATTCCTAGGGTTCAATTGGAGAAAAAGAGAGTGGTGGACGGATAGAATCCATCAAATTTCCGGCCAAAGCTACAGTTATCCACCGCCGGCAATTGTACTCTCTGTTTTCCCAGTCCTTGGCAAGCAACCGACGTCGTTTTTCGATCCCAGTAACTCATTTTCTATTTCGCGGCTTTTTTGATTTACGGTGACAGCAAAGAGAGCCCTATCTCAACTGCTTCTTACATCTTAGGAGCTTCGATCAGCTAGAGTAAGTTGAATTCCAGCGACTCATCACTCTTTCTTGATTTGAAAGTGGCTTGGATCATTTGCAGTTAGATTTTTCATCACTATGGTAATTTGATTTTAATTTAAAATGGCTATAGGTAAAGAAAGAAAAGGAAGGGAGAGATGGCAGACAGGCTGACACGTATAGCAATCGTGAGTGCTGATAGATGCAAGCCCAAGAAGTGCCGTCAAGAATGCAAGAAGAGTTGCCCGGTTGTCAAAACTGGTGATCTTTTTATTTATTTACTTATTTTTCTCCATGATTTTATTCTTCCATTTCGAATTTAGATATAGATGATTTTTTTGGGCTTGGTGAATAACAGTCTGTTTCATGATTTTCTTTTTGTCCTTTAGTTTTGAAAAAGAAAAAACCTTGAGTTTTTCTCCAATAATAATATTGCGTACTGCTCAATATAATAATAGAATCAATACTTTGGAACTTGTTTGATTGATGAGTGGCAATATCAGTTACTTGTTTTGCGTTTACAACAGACAGAATCCTTGTTAAGTGTTTTGGCGCTATATTAGTGGCACCTGATTCCTTCCTTACACAGATAGCTCGTTCATTGTGTTGCATTGGGTTAGATACCAACATCCTTGCCTTGGTATTCGAGCCAACTAAGCTTTAGCTAACAAGGTTTAGATAAAGCTTATATTCAATATAATCACTTATATTCATTATAAGTGATTGGAATGATTTGGATTACGTGTTAGGGTTGGATCTTCCTTTACCCATGATGGCCTTAATGTATGTTGGAGCTCAAAAAGCACAGCTTGCCGTTGACATTCTTTTGGTGCAAACTTTGTTTGTTTATACTATTTGCTATAGATTACTAATTCAAATATATATGTCTGTTTACTCTTTAATACAACTTATGCTCAGGGAAATTGTGTATTGAGGTTACTCCTGCATCGAAGCTAGCTTTCATCTCTGAGGAGCTGTGTATTGGATGTGGTATTTGTGTTAAGGTTGGTAAATTCTGTTGGACATCCTTTTTTTGTTTTTCTTTTTAAGTTTTCTTATGACTTTGTGCAAAACTAACTGTTAATGGATCTGTTAATGCAGAAATGCCCATTTGAAGCAATTCAAATTATCAACTTGCCAAAGGATTTGGATAAAGATACAACCCACCGTTATGGTCCCAATACCTTTAAATTGCACAGGTTGTTAATGATTATATGGCTTACTAACTTAGAGGAGGTCTTGGAGGGACTTACGTATCTGATATTTATTTTACAAAGAAGCTGGGAATTGTTTGATGATGTTTCCTGGATAATAGTTGCTTCTGTTAATGAACAGTTGTGGATTTTCAGTGGCATAAAGTGTATGTTCTCATGTAGAAAAGAGAATAATCCTATTGATTCGTTTATTGTTTTCTTATTTGTTTGGATGAAATGAAATGGTACAGAAGAAAAAACCCTCTCTACCCTCACAGGTAGTGGGACTAAGAGCTAGAATCCTTCTTTTTTGATGCAGTGGATAGTGTCTTTTGATACCTTTTGGTGATTTTCTCTTGCAAATAACTACTATACTCTCATACTTGCACTGCCATGGTACATTGAATGATACTTTAACCTATCAAAAATTAGTGAAATTGTGTTTTATGCATTTTTGATATAGCATAAGTTTATAATTTCAGGTTACCAGTCCCTAGGCCTGGGCAAGTTCTTGGTTTGGTTGGAACAAATGGCATTGGAAAGTCCACTGCCCTCAAAGTTTTGGCTGGCAAACTGAAACCAAATTTGGGCCGTTTCAATGTAATACTCGTTTTTGATTCCTATTATTGCTACGTGGTGGAATTTGTGTATTCTTTTAACCTTTTTGGGAATCTTCTTTTTTACTTTCAGAATCCTCCAGATTGGCAGGAAATCTTGACGTACTTCCGTGGATCAGAATTGCAGAATTATTTCACGCGTATCCTGGAAGATAATTTAAAGGTATTTTCACATTTTTTGGACATGGTCAAGGGTACTTAAAGATGTATTGTTGTTTGATATTATGCCATCTTAAAAGGAATCAAGTTTCTGTATTGTCAATGCCATGTGCGTGTCTTTTTAATTCAGCTTTCTTGGCCCTATCTTCATTGTTCTAACTAGTTATATTAAATGTGGACTATGATTATGTAACTGTATTTTGCAGATAGGATTGTGGCTATGTGGACTGTTTATTAAATTTATAAGAGTTTAAAATTACAATTGGATTTTCATGTGGGATCTATGATGCATACACGACAAAATTGTTATGTCAACAATGAGATCCACTTTTTCCTCTCTACTTGGAATCACTTAATTGCTATTAAATGCAATGTTTTCTCTCTATGGATTAGTCATTCTATACTATTCCAGTTGCATGCATTCTTATCTGTGCTTTGCTTTATTGGCTTTACTTTTTGCTTTACAGGATCATTTTAACTTCAGTTCGCAGTGAATGGTGAGCAAAATCATGAATATGGCAATCACTGAATGCTTGGAACTTATTTTATAGCTTTAATGTATACTAAACTTGCAAGTTGTGTTGGATTTATCATAATTCTTCTGTATAGTTATGTGATGCATATGTTTGGATAGTGTTGACATTATTTCCTTACATATGTAATTGCTATTTTTCATGTTCAGATTTTTCAATGAGATCTTAGGTTTTTTTCCCCCTCCTTCAATATTGTGATAAGAAGACTATGTTTTGGGTTACTATATGAAAGGCCAATTTGCTTACATCCTTTTTTGTACTTTTTATTTTGCTTATGAAAGTAGGATCAGTAGGAATGTGTTATACAATGCTTATCTTGTGAACCATATGTGATTAGTTTACATTCGCCTTTTTCTTTCTAAAACATGCTTATGCTCAACAGGCCATCATAAAGCCGCAGTATGTTGATCACATTCCAAAAGCAGTTCAAGGCAATGTGGAGCAAGTGCTTGACCAAAAAGATGAAAGAGATATGAAAAGAGAACTTTGTAAAGAGCTTGAGCTGAACCAGGTTATAGATCGTAATGTGGGTGATTTGTCAGGTGGAGAGCTCCAGCGATTTGCTATTGCTGTTGTTGCTGTACAGAATGCAGAGATATATATGTTTGATGAACCTTCGAGTTATCTTGACGTCAAACAGAGGCTTAAAGCTGCTGAAGTTATCAGATCTTTACTAAGGCCTAATAGGTAAGTTCTTTTTTTCTGTTACTTGAAATTTTTTGTATTGTACCATTCTGAGTTAACTGTATCGGTTCCAATATTGTTTCAGCTACGTAATTGTGGTGGAGCATGACCTTAGCGTCCTGGATTACTTGTCAGACTTCATTTGTTGCTTATATGGGAAACCAGGTGCATATGGAGTTGTAACTCTTCCCTTTTCTGTTAGAGAAGGAATTAATATATTCTTGGCTGGATTTGTTCCCACTGAAAACCTTCGATTCCGAGATGAGTCTTTAACGTTTAAGGTGATTCATCTCTTTCCCTCTGTGTGTGTGTTCCCCCTGGGTGGTCCTCCCTTCCTCTATCTGACATCCATAAATTGTCCTTTCTAAGGTTGCTGAGACTCCACAAGAGAGTGCTGAGGAGATTGAAACATATGCAAGATACAAATATCCAACCATGACTAAAACTCAGGGCAACTTTAAGCTTCGTGTGATTGAGGGTGAATTTACAGATTCTCAGATAATTGTTATGTTGGGTGAGAACGGGACTGGGAAGACGACATTTATACGTATGCTGGTACTTCTTGTTAAACATCGTTCTCTTTTTCTTTATTCCGCTTAATAGGAAATCTTCTACCTATTGAAAAATTTATTTATTGACAAAATATGTAGGCTGGCTTATTGAAACCTGATACTGTGGAAGGTTCTGATGTGGAGATACCAGAGTTTAATGTTTCTTACAAGCCCCAGAAGATCAGTCCTAAGTTCCAATCTACTGTCAGACACTTGCTACATCAAAAAATCCGTGATTCATATACACACCCTCAGTTTGTGTCAGATGTCATGAAGCCGCTTCTTATAGAACAACTCATGGATCAAGAAGTAGTGAATCTATCTGGTGGGGAGTTGCAAAGAGTTGCTTTGTGTCTCTGCCTTGGAAAGGTGATCACTTCTAACTTATTTTAGTAATGCAATAATTTATTTTTCTGAAATGAAAACACAGCTGACTCCATTGGTGATGTTTTAATGCATTTTGTTATATACTAGTTTTGTTGTTGATTCTATTGCTCTCATGCATGAGTGGCTCATGGATAGAACAGGCTTTGCAAAAAATGTGTTGCAAGCAGGTTGGCTTTTACGTAGGTTGTTTGGAATGCTTGTTGGGATGGAGAACTTTTGGGTCGGGTGTCATAAAATGTTTCTCAACTTAGGATCTATTTGTTTCTAGAAAATATTTTTCTAGAAAGTAGTTTCCTTATTTTTTGATGTTAGGCGTGCATAGAAAAATTGGTCAATAGAAAATGTTTTTCTGGTCAATAAAAAATTAAGCCACTTTTAAAGGAAAATGACTTCCTATTTTCGAAAGATGAAGTCATTTTTTGAATTTTGACAAACTCATCTAAATGAAAAATAAATTATATAAACACCTATATTTATTATCACTAATCATTTTTTATTGTCGATACTTATCACCGATCATTATTGGCAGGTTGTGGTTGCTGATGATAGGTGAGATCTATCAAAATTTTTTATTTTTGATATTTTTTTCTTATAACAATAAATATTATAAATATGAAGTATTTGTAGTCTAAATTTTATTATAATTTTATAAATCAAAGAAAATAAATATTTTTGCAATATATTTTAAACGCCAAAAAAATATGTTTCTCAGAAAATATTTTCCTCAAAAAATATTTTTCTTGAAAAATATTTTCCATAAATAAGTTACTTTCTGTGAAATAAACAAAGCCTTATACATGGTCTTTCTATTGGATTAAAGATGTCATTTTCTTTCTTCAAATGAGAAAAGGGGCTTTTTTTTAGGAAATTTCTCAAAGTTATCTCTATGTGCCCTCTGAACTGCTAAAAAAATGAGGGATCATGTTCTAATTGGTTCTGACCCATGAAGTATTGGCATGCCAAGCAAATAAATAATGTTCTAAACCAAATAAGTATGTCTGACATTTTAAGTGGTGTTTGATATAGTTAGGAAATGGAAGCATTTTGTGAGGCCTAGCAGGGATTTCTTCCCCTCTCTTTTGCGTTTAGTTGTGATTAGTTTGTTGCAATTGTGTATTACATGATAAGTTTCACTCTGATGAGTTTGTTTTATTTGGGATTCTTTAAAAATTGCTATTTTCATAAGATTTTTACATATACATTAAGTTGGTTTTAGAGAGTCTCCATTGTAAAGTGCACTTAACTGTCTTTCTGCTGCGTTTCTTCTCTTTGTAATTTGCGTAGCTGTTCCCCAAGTAAATTATTATTAAAGAGCATGCTAAGTTCCAAAATTCCAAAGGTTCCCTCAGCTAGGTGAATGGACACTTTCTTCTATTTGGAAGCATCATTCTTGCTGAATGTCTCTTGGAGCTATTTTAATCATTTTATGCCAGATTTTAGAATAGTGAAAAAGGATGAGAGAGAGGTAGACTATGTAAAACTTGTTTGCAAGTGTAACCTAAAGTCTTTCGGATTCCCAACTTTCTTATTTCCTTTCTTCTAGTCCAAATCACTCTATTCTCAAGATCTAGGTGGAACCTAGAGTATGATTTTTTTTTTTTTTTGTTTTAAATTGTCACCTACAACTACTCTTTCGTTCTTAGGAAGTCAAAACAAGGTTGAAGCACAATGTCAGTGTCCCAAATAGAACCATTTCTCTTTTGCATCACAAATGAAATGATGGGAAATGGGTTATTTGCTGATGCCATGCTAATCCTGTATCCATTCAAACATCTTCATATGATGAGGTGCAATGTGAGAATGGATCTCTTCTTCAGCCTGTATCAAAGCATTTATTAAGCAGAACCAAAATTTTTGCTATACCCATGCAATCATGGTACCTAATCCTCTTGTGCCTAAGCCTCATTTTCCTCAATGCGTGGCAGAATCCCTGATCATCCTGTTTTAATCTGTGTGGCTTGAGGCAGTGGGATTTAAGATTTCAAATATTTTATGTTACTATCCCCATGCAATCATGGTACCTAATGCTCTTGTGCCTAGGCATCATTTTGTCAATTGGATAAGTAAAAAATAGTGGCAGAACACCTCATCATTCCTGTTCTTATCTTCAGTGGTTTGAGGCAGTAAGATCTAAGATTTCAGGTAGTTTGTTGTTTTAAATTATGCATCGTTAGCTTGTTTTTATGAAGAGCCCTCAAGACCTTGGCAGGATCTGCGTGACTCCAAAGTGCACATCTTTGAACATGCTAGTAATGACCTTTAATTGTATATGATTCTTGAAATTTGTGAGTTAGGTTATACATTTATTTCTTTCCTTTCTTCTTATTCTTTTTTTTTTTTTTTTTTTCCTTCAGCAGTTTGTGACTGATTGTGCTTGTGATTCTTAGTTTATGTGGTCAATATTAGTGGCTTCAATTAAAAAAAAAAAAAAAAAATTGGCTAAGGCAGATTGGCATGGGAATTGAAAAAAAATTGGCTGAGGCAGATTGGCATGTGAATTGAAAAAAAAATTGGCTAAGGCAGATTGGCATGTGAATTGAAAGTAGTTACATGGTTT
>CATIWR010099102.1:0-14395 GCA_949677035.1 Omphalea diandra | reverse complement strand
AATATTTCTCCCTCTTTTGTAATATTTCGCTTTGCAGTCATTTTCTTAGTGAAATATAATTTTGGTAATGTCCGAGGACGTAGGCATAATTGGCCGAACCTCGTTAAATTCTGGTGTTCTTATTTTGTCTTTATTTTCAATAGCTATTTTGTAGGGTATAGTTGTAGTGATATATTGTGCTATTAAATTACTATTATGGTGATTCTGTCTAAGGAGATTGAGTTTTAAGTGGGACCACTTGTGACCCCTCCAATTTTTCCTGGGAATCAACTATAGTGTGGTTTTACAGTACAATCTTTCACTCTCTATTCACCTATAAATTTATTAGGTGAATTTGGTGGATGGAATATTACCCTTATTCCACAACAATAGAGATAAGAGCTATTTCTTATTTTTCATCACCACTGAACCGAAGTCTCATTGGTTAAAATTTGCATAATTATTAAGTACCTCGCTTTGGCCTATTGGCATAGGGGAGAGGAAAAAGGTTGAAGACCAGAGTTGATGTTTGCCGTGGCCAATGTTAGACATCCGTGGCCATGCTATAAAATAAGTTTCCTCTGGACAGGTTGAGTTATCATCTTGGAAACGAACGCTATGGGAAAGAGGAATAGATGCCATTACTATGGCATCCAAATTGATTACGACGTCCACCCATTAGTGATGCGATTCAATTTGAAAATTTAATAAAAAATTTGAAGGAAATAAACTAAATTTGAGTAAAATTTTTTTAGATAAATTTAACTTCACCTCATTGAGTCGAACTCAGTTTTTTTCCAATTTAAATTATTAAATATTTAAAAATTAAAATAATATTTTATTTATATAAATAAATGAAAATTATAAGCGAGTCAAATTTAAAATGTGAAAATGATTCAATATCCTTTTTATACCTCATCATGAATGGAATCGAATGAAAAAATATAGTTCAAAATTAGTTCGGTCTATTTCAGTTGCTACCTCTAATAATGGAATATCCAATACCTATCATCTATGCTATACTATAAACTATCAATGCAAATACTTTTATTTATATTTCATTCTTCATCAGACTTACTTATTGCTTAAATACTTAAGCGACCAATTTAATTGTTTGTTAGACCTATTTAACTTTTATTTAATTTAATTCAAAAAAATAAACGGTTGAAAAGAAAAAATACAATTTAAGATTTGGGACTTCATTAGTGGTAAATCTTTGCCTGTGTTGTTTGCATTGTGGTCATTTATTGATAAATAATTAACTTATGTGAGTTAGACACCAAAACTCCAGTTAAATCTCAAACCTATGAAGTATTTTTTTTCTATTATCTATCCTTTTTTTTTTTCGGGTTAATTTCCTTGTAGTGTTTTTTTTTTTTTAAGGAAGCACAGTCAATTAAATATTAAAAAAATATAATTTTCTGATAAAAATTTGTGAAAACTTTTATATTTATTTTTTCACAAATTTTTATCAAAACGATTAATGATTCAGACCTTCTCTTATTCTTAAATTTATTGATCTTATTTTTAGGTTTATTACATACTATCTCCACTCCCAAAAAAAAAGTTATTTTTATTTTTATTTTTATATAGATTAAGAAAATTTAATTAATATAGTTGAAATAATTAATTTTACTTATATTTTAATGTCTTTCTATTAAATGATATAAGTTATATTATTTTAGTTATACGTAAATAATAATAATTCACATTTATTTTATAATAAGATATATTTAATATAAATATATTTAATTTTTTTTAAAAAAAAAAGAAGGAAGCTGGAACGTGAGATGGAAGTAATTTTGATGTGAGAGAGGGTGGATAAGATGAGATATATGAAAATGGATATTTCACCTGCCACAATTATGGCACTGGCAATAATTGAACCCTCTCTCCATGGAGACCACATCTTTGTAGTCAAGCTGCTATCTAGCTAATCTAAAAATAATAATAATAATTTAGTCGTTTCTTTATTTTTCCTTTTAAAATAACTCTTTTCTCTTATAGTTTTAAATTATTATTAATAATAAGTCTTTTTTTTTCTTTATTATTTTTGATAAAATGAATTTATTTATTTATTTATTAATTTTTAATTTATTTACTCTTTTTAAAATTTTTTGTTTCAAATTTATTATTTTGTCTCTTTTATTGAGAGTTTTTATCTTTTTTAGAATTTTAATGATTTGAAATTAATTATTTAGTAATATATGACAGTATATTATTGAGTATTATTTCTTAAATCTGTTTTAGAGTATTATATGAATTTCAGTTCACATCACAGTTCAACACCATATCTAGTATAAATTTTTATAATTGATAAAGATGCAGAGTTATCAAAAAAATTTATAGTAAAAATAAAATCATAATTTTAGAATCGAGTTAATGTATAGTTATTAATAGTATTGATTATCAATTTTATATTAGTACTCTACATTATAAGATGATTTTTTTATAGATATCATATGACTATTTATGAATAAAAAATATCTTTTATTATTCTTTTAAAATAATAGCCACTAATCATTGGATTTCATCGATTTGATAATAAATAAAAATATATTTATAATAAAAATAATTTTTAAAATTGATGTAAACTAATTAAAATTATTAATAATTTAATTTTTAGTGTAATGTATCCAATCGACTTAATAAATCTAATCTTTAAACACTGAATATCATAATATAAAGTGAGAAAAACTAAGAGTTTTAGGCTCCATTTTTTCACGTAAAATATTTTTTTATATTTTTTATATTTGCATTCATAAAAATTAATGAAGAAGAAAATATTTTTTAATAAAAAAATTAAGTATTTTTTAAATAAATAATTTCAATTTAAAAAATAAAAATCACTTTTAAGAATTTGACAAACTTATCCAAATTATATGATTTATTATCATTGGTCATTTCAATTATCATTGGCATGCAGTGACGACAAAATGGATAAAATCTATAAAATTTTTATTTTTAATATACTTTTCTTATATTAAGCAATGAATAATATAAATATAGTATATTTATGATCTAAATTTTGTTATAATTTTATAAATAAAAAATGATATTTTTATAATATATTTCATACCTCAAAATTATATTAATTTTAAAATATTATTTTAAAAAATATTTTTCTCATACAAATTTCATGAAATAGATGAAAACTCAAAGTAGCGAATACCTCGTCAAAATAACAAGAGATGTGTGATATTTCACTAATTAAAAAAATATAGTCTAGTCATAGAGCAATTTCTTACCAAATTTTAAATTTAGATTTAAATTTATATAAAAATAATCTAAATTTGCTCTAATTGAAAAAAATCCAAAATAATTTGAACTTAAATAAACTCTAACGTGATTTTCAAATGTGATACAATTTAAATTATTAAAAATATTTAATTTTTTTAAAATATAATTTCTTATTTAAGAACATTAAATTATGAGTAGTTTTATTTAATTTAAAATATTTTATATATGTGAATTTGATGATCTAATTTGAAATCACTTGTAAAAAATACATAAAAAAATTGGCCCAATTTCATTTACCACTCTAAATTCTATTACACAATTTTTTATAATTGTGATTTTTTTAAAAATATAATAAAACAAAACAACAACAGAAAAAATGCATTATCAATCATGTGGAGCAATACTTAAAAATGAGTCAATCAATTTTTTGTAGCAGTAAAAATAAGAAAGGAAGAGAAATAATTAGTCTTCTACAATGAAAGAATCCCAAAGCATAAAACACAAACAATGAGACTACATTTTTGTAAAAAAAAACATTGTTCTCATATCAAATAACAGAGCTATTTCCTTATGACTATAATATTATTGTCATTATTCATTTAAACTCCTGCAATTGTGAGAGAGGCAATTTTGAGAGAGGGAGGGACAGAAATCCTAAACTACTATGAATTCATTATAAATAGACTCAATAACAATCTCAAATGGATTAAATATTCGAGGAGAAATTTTTAAGTGAATCCAATTCTCAATTCTCCAACTAGAATTATGAACATTCTATTATATATCTGACATAAGATATTATTTATTTAAAATTTATTAAATTTGATATTAAATATAAATTATCGAATCATTATTATCTATTTTGTATATGATTATGTATTTCAAATTTAATAAAATTTAGACAAATAATATCACGTATCGGATATATAATGGAGAGTTTATAATCTTAATTGACAAACTGAATTCACTTAAAACTTTTTCATGTTCAAAAGTTATCCAAAACAAGCAATAAACAAGTAATGTAATAATTTGAAAACTCTTGAGTATAGTTTATTGTAATTTTATTTTTTATTTTAATTAATTTAATTTAATATATAAAATATTAGTAACATATTTTTATTAATTGAAAAATATAATAATAAATTTCTTAAATAATTGTAACTAGGTAGATAAGTCTCGCACATCAACGGGTATCCAAAACAAACAACCTCTAAACGAGAAAGGTCTAAATCCAACATAAATGGCTGGAAGTCAAAAACCGAAGCAAGGGGCAGAAGCATCCAAAAAATCAGAATTGCAATCAAACACGCAGTTAATCATTTTCTACCTTTTTAGGCTGCTACAACTTAGCTGTAGAAGAAATAAAAAAGGGGTCTGAGATAAGATCCGAATATGGAAGCAGATTCTGGTTGGAATTCGACGTCCATTGCGGCGGCAGCACCGTTGTTGATAAATGAGGGAAAACGAAGTGGCGGACTGAACTCGCTCACTCAACAATTTCTGTCCAGATTGCCTCAGAAGCTTCGATCTAGTGTCGATGTTGAGTCTCCCTTTCATGTTAACGTCTCTGAAATCAGAGGACTCACCAAAGGTTTCCTCTCTCTCAGCATGCTCGGTTCTGTTCTGTTTGGTTCCTCTTTAATTTCCTTTTTTTTTTTTTTTTGTGTGTGTGTGTGGTTTAATAAATGAGAAAGAATACTACGAAAGGCAATTCGCTACATTAAAATCTTTTGAGGAAGTTGATTCGCTAGAAGCTGATGACACATTCCATGAGGAAGATGATGAACAACAGTTGCAAGCTGAAAAAGCCATGAAAATCTCTAATTATGCAAATATTCTCCTCTTGGCATTTAAGGTTACTAAAGCATCTGTTCTTCAATTGCTGCAGCATTGCAGAGATATCTTACGCAGTTTATTGATATGCGTTTTTGCAACAATATGCAGATCTTTGCTACAATAAAGACTGGATCAATAGCCATTGCTGCATCAACATTAGATTCTTTGCTTGATCTCATGGCCGGTGGGATTCTTTGGTTCACTCATTTATCTATGAAAACCATCAATATCTACAAATATCCTATCGGTAAACTGAGGGTACAGCCAGTGGGCATAATCATCTTTGCAGCTGTTATGGCTACACTTGGTAATAGTATTGTTTGAAATTTCATTGCTTCATAAACAAAATGTTGCGTAGTATGTAGCTAAAGAACACTGCATCTTCTGTAGGCTTTCAGATATTGGTCCAGGCTGTTGAAGAACTAATTAAAGATGAGCCTACAGCAAAAATGTCCTCAAATCAACTAGTGTGGCTGCTTACGATCATGATCACGGCTACTGTGGTGAAACTGGCACTGTGGGTTTATTGCAGAAGCTCAGAAAACAAGATCGTTCGTGCCTATGCAAAGGTTTTTCTGGATCTTGTAAATGATTAGCTTGGTCTACGACTTAGCTTCTAATTTATCAGATTCATAACTCCTTGACGTTGCTAATTCTCAGGATCACTATTTTGACGTGGTAACGAATGTAGTAGGATTAGTGGCAGCTATTCTCGGTGATAAGTTCTACTGGTGGATAGATCCCGTTGGTGCTATTTTACTTGCCATCTACACAATTTTAAATTGGTCTGGAACTGTCATGGAAAATGCAGGTAGCTTCTTCACGCTTATTGAACTGGGTATAGACAGACTCACTCGAAGTGAGGTTCTAGGCCGGGGCTGTATAAAGAAAAAGGTTTGTTGATCATTCTCTGAACTTCAACTTTGTTTTTTGGTGCAGTATCACTCGTTGGGCAATCTGCACCTCCTGATGTGCTACAAAAGCTAACGTATCTAGTCATAAGGCATCCTCAAGTCAAGCGTGTTGACACAGTCCGAGCTTACACCTTTGGTGTTCTTTACTTTGTAGAGGTTAGTCATATCTTATGTAATGTAATATGTTGGAGTCCTGTTAAACAAACCTGAAATTTCCATGAACTCGAGACAGGTTGACATTGAACTCCCAGAAGAGTTGCCTCTAAGGGAAGCTCACACAATTGGAGAGTCTTTGCAGAACAAAATTGAGAAACTCCCAGAAGTTGAACGAGCATTTGTTCATCTTGACTTTGAATGTGAGCACAGGCCAGAGCATTCTGTTCTCAGTAGGTTGCCCAACAGCCAACCTTAATGTTATAAAAAGCGCAAAAAAAAAAAAAACACACATTTATGTCTTTGCAACAGTGTATGGTGAGTGTAGAATACACTTTTAACTCTTGCAATATTCATTAGGCATTTGGTAAGTGATTGGTCCATATAGACAGTAGAGGAATAGGATTGCAGCAATAGAGAAATCAATAGTAGCTAAAAACGGAAGAAACACATGATTGAGAAAACGTCAAAATTATATTTGATGTATTTAAATTAAGTTAAAATTATGAATGAGTCAACCCATTCATCAAAACTGAATCCTAATCTATCAAACAAAGAACAAATCCATTTATCAACACGGCCAAATTAACATCTACAATCATCCACGAATTTGACTTAACATTATTAATATTGGAACTAGTTTCAGGATCGTCCAAATTTTCATTCAATGGATGCCTGGACATAAATGGTGCTTTCTTCTATCTTGATTTACTAGAAAGAGGGTTAACCCATAACTCATAATTTCCAACATGAAAAAAATGTTGGAATTTGACCACTCACAATTAGCTAGGTCCAACAACCTAAAGGAATGGAAGAAATGTACCCATTTATGGTTTAGCTTGCCAGGAATACTATGCTAATCATAGATGGCGTTGCATTACGACCTGCTTGAAAATTCTTCCAAAACAAGGCCAGGACATGGGGAGTCACCATATCCACTTATTTCAAGCTTAAGCTCTACCATCCTCTGCTTTCTCCTGCTTTATCAAGAAGATATTTGTAAGAGCTGCCTTTGACTGGAGAGAAGCATTCAGCAATTCCAAGCCCTAAAAATCATAGATCATGCGCTACATTATTATCCCGTATTGACATTGGCGAATTAGGACTACAAAGGTAAGACCTTGTCTTATTAGTTAAGGGATAAGCATGTATGGATAGATGAGCTTATTTAAGGAACATCTACTTGCCATTCGGCTAGCAACTCAATAACACAGTGCCCATCTCACATTTCGTATTGAAGTGTCACAGTTCACAAGGTTAAGGATTCTGTGATTCCCATTCTGTTATAAAGATTTCCTATGTAACAAGAAGAAACACGAAACACAACTAGTACCATATATGTCAATTTAACTCCACAAAAGATAGTCTAGTCTGGAAAGAAAAATGAGGAAAAATGATCATTCCTTCCATCATCTTCTCCCATCCCAAAGCAAACAAAACTATACATAGACAATGAAAATCATGCACTTTCTCCACTACAAAGCATACTTGAAACAGTTACAAGCTGAAAGCTGCAATACCAAGATCAACGTACTTTAAAGATTATAATAGAGAGAACAATAATATGTAACACTTCCTGCACAACATGGTCAATTCTTCACCAAAATTAACCTCAATCCGATGCTGCAAAATCCTTCGGCCTCCACTTCACAAGAAAAACACTAGTAAGAGCTGCCTTGGACTGCAGAGATGCCTTCAGCAATTCCACACCCTAATAGATACCACCAAAAAATAAACATAGAAACAGAGGCTACATATATTGCAGTTACAGATGCACTTGTACATGATTCACTCTAAATCATGAAACAGAAAGTGCATTTAACACTCATCATTCTGTTGACCTTAATATACTTCATTAGAGTTTCCCGTCCTTTGTAGCACAGAAATGGAAATGTGCAGAAACGGGAAACACTCACAGATAAACTACATTTTAGAATATAAGTGGAAAAAAGGTATAATATAAAATCACAGCATTAACATTACTTCTAATTGCTATATCTTCAAAACTATTTCGATTGACGTCTAACTTTATCATATTCTGTAACCAATGTTACACATACTACTGAAATTATTAAAATTTGGATTTCTACATTGCATTAAATTTGATTAAAGAGCCAAACTGCATTACAGACCAAATGAGATTGCATTGTATTAGCTTGATTTAGCATGGTTATTCAAGCAGTGAAGCTTGGTTCGAAAAGCTAGCATATCAACCAAACCAAAGCAAATGCCACAGACAGCCGAAACTCATCACTATCAATAATAGTTTCATGCTAATGTTAAAAATAAACAATGACAGCTAAAGTTGAGATCATTACCTGATCCATCCCAAACTCAACCACCTTTTCCTCAAGTGCACCAAAATCCTTGATATTGAACTTGTTTAATAGGCCAACCCCAGATATCATCGACATGGTTGACACTGATAAATCATCTGTCACCATGTATGTAACAAGACCCCTCACATAACCTTCTGCACTACTACTAGTTGAGGGAATGGTTGACTTATTAGTGGTGATTAACTTCACTTCCTGAGACATAGAAGCATGGCAGTAACTATCCGGACACTTTGTGCATCTCTCTTCTGTCACATATGAATGATGATTTGGACAACGAAATAGCTGTCTATTTGAGGGTTTGGATGCTAGATCACCATGCTGCAAGAGAAAAACATTGGGGGTAGGTGTTAATAAACATGGTCTCAAAAGAGAGTCCTTATTTTGATTCGGCTGCATGTAAGCTTCGTTCAGGTTTTCAAGGCTCTTATAAAGATTTCCTATGCAGCCCACCATGCTTGAACTTGTGATGAGCCTGATAACTGTACTGACTGGCAAAGAAAGAAGGCTGAGCAAGAAGTCTACAAAATCTTTTCCTGCTTCAGCAAAAAGGACCTTGTTTGTTGTCTTGTCAATCAATAGCTTCAAGCCCATCTTAGTTGTCATTTTTGAAACTGTTAAAAAGAAAGTTAAGTTTTGGTTTAGCTGCACTTTCAGACAATTTGCACCAGAAAAAGAATGAAGCAGTAAAGAAGATCAAGGCTTTTAGAACTGGAGAAGCCAAATGTCTCCTATTATTCCAGTGAATGCCAGAATAAGCATCCCCAGATGCAGCCACCACATGAAGCAGAATGCCCAAGCAAAAGATATTTGTCAAACTAACAAAATGTTGTGCTTCATGGAAAACATTTGGCGAACTAGCAGTATCTAGGTCCAAATCACAAAGTTTTGCATATTATAGAATAAGCAAAAGTATACCACAAAATTTACCCATATCTAATCAACCAACAACAATGGACTACTACAATTGAACAGAATAGCATAGTATCAGCAAAGCAGCCAGCTGAAGAAATGGAAATAGCATAGCATCAGCAGAGAAGCCAGCTAAAGAGTCCAGATTCCAGAGCCTAACCTAATGGTATTCTGTTTAGGCAGACAGATTAAGCTCCAAGTTCTGTGTCTGTCTTTTTGTTCCAGCTCAAAAAAGGACTACAAATTATTGCACAGTTCTAGCTCAAACTAGCGACTGGAAATTCATACAAAAATTCATGGAAATTATCAGGTGGTCTAGCTCTTTACTCATAAAATTGTCGGATGTACTCTCCACAATCAGCTGTGCACCTAGAACATGCAATAATTTCCTGAAAGTTTGCTGTCCTTGAATACACGCTAATATATTCGATAAGAAGAGGACAATCAAAATTTGAGGTCTAGAGGTCAATTACCATTTTAAGAACAAATCAACCCAAAAAGAAAAAATTCAAACTTGAGGTGATGGTTGAAGAATCAATATCTTAATATATGAACTATGAACAACAAATCCAATGAGCAATTCAATGCAGAGAATCATCATACAGCACAAAAATGATTAATATCATTTTCAAGTCGGGTTATACAGTCGGTATATTTGGCCATATCCGAAGGACACATAACTCACATGAACGTAGTGCATTCAGAGAATTTATTCCTTTAAATTCTAGGACAATAATCGAAGGAATGAGCAATGATTTTCAGTAGAAACACAAACTGGTTATAAAAATCAACACCATATATCGTGAAATCCAAGAAAACTCATACCTTTGATCTGATCACTCTATTCTTCTACTACTAAAACAGTAGCAATTATTGGTTCAGTCCATGGATATTTATAACACTCTGATCGGAGAAGAAAACCTTTCTACGCGGGAAGGTCTATGGACAGCTGGATTACACCCGTGCCACGCTGCTCACTGAGTCAAGTCGTTACCCATTCAAAAAAATAAAAAAAGAAGGCAACCTTTGTTTTTTAACTTATATGGAATTTTTGTTTATTGATTTGAGTTATTTTTAAATATACATATAGTTAATTTTGATTTGAATGTAATTTTTTAGACAAATATTTATCACAGAATATAATATTCTGATAAATGATAATATGATATATTTTTAATTTATTATGTGATAAATAAATTAACAGTTAAGTATTTAATTTTCTCAATTAATTAAAAATATAAAATAATTAATAATATAGAAATTTTTATTTAAAAATTTTAACAATATAAAAAAAATTATATTAGGCCTTTTAAGTCTAATAATAATAAATATTTGATTTCTTACAGAATAAGAAAAAATTTTAAAACAATTAATGAGAATATTTTTATATTCTTAAAATTTTTATTTTTATAATTCTATTTTTTATAATTTTTTATTTTTATAATTTTATTTAATAAGTCTAATTATATAATAAATTTTTAATTTAATCATAATTCTTTACTTAAAAAAATCTAATTACACAATAATTTTAATAATATAATAATAAATTTTAATAATTATTTATATATTAAATTTAATTATTCAATAATTAATTAATTATTTAATAAATATAAATATGAAATTTATTTAAAATATATTATTATAGCTATATAATGCAACATGTGAATTAACAAATTTTGTAAAATCTAATTTTATATTGTAATTTACATAACATGTAAATTAATAACTAATTTAAATAAATAATCAATATTTGAAATGTTTATATATATATATTCTTCAACTTAGGCATTAAGTAGTCAAAATAACGAAGAAAGTCAAAAGATTCTGATATCATCCTCATCGCCAGTACAAAGGGGAAAAGAGCACCAATGCGCCACCTCTGTTAATTTTTCCATCTGAAATATGGCCATTTTCACAACCAGTACTTCTAGTGGTGAGGTCGAATCCAACATCCGATTATATGAATATTATTTTTAATTTTATCTGAATATAACAAATTAACATTAAAAAAAATTTAAATCGGTTCAAAAATATTAGATATTCATATAATTGATTTTAACGGATTAGATATCTTAATTTTTTCAAATTATATTTTGAAATATAAATTAATTTTTATATAATATATATTACTACTTAATTAAATAAAAATTAAATTAATGAAATTATCTTTTATAATAAATAAATATTTAAAATAATAAATTGTAAATGATGATAAAATATTATCTTAAAAAAAATTCAATGACATAATTTTTAATATTTCAATAATAATAATAAAAAAATCTCTATTCAAATAATAAATTCAACATCAATAGAATTTTTAATATATAAATTTTAAAATTTTTCATTAATCTAACTTTGATAAATTATTTAAAATGAATGCTTCACTAAATTAATTGAATTTCTTTATGACATAAAGACAAAATAATTATTTTAGAATATATTTTGTAATAAATTAATTAGATAAATTAAAATTATAAATAATATATAAATGAAAACAATTAATAATATTACCACATATCATCCCTTAATCATCAATATTCATCAATATTGAGAAGATTATGTTAGTAATCAAAAAATAATATATATATATATATATATAATATTCAAATTGGTATGATATTCAACAGATTTTAAGATTTAATATTTTAACTCGATTCAAAATTTTAAGTAACTCTAATCTTAATTCAATCCAATCAAATTCGTTATCTTTTAATTTTTGAATCGATTCAAATTGAAATTTCAAATTTATTTGTCCGCCCCTAAATAGTTCATATCCCACCACAGATCCTTAAGTTTAGGGGGCACAATCGTGAGATTATGACTACATAAGGACTAAAGCGGCCTGCAACTTACCACAGGAGAGAAATTTCAAAATGGAAAAACGAAAATCAATTTCTGGAGGCATAATTTCAAATGTATCTATTTTGCCTGAAAAGGATTTCAGGAAATTGTTTCTGACAATAATGAATATACAAGAACATTCAGTTTGCGGGACAAAATGATCCAGTTATGAGGGCGTCAAAGTTCTGTACAACCAGATGAATAGCCACAAAAAGCTTAAAAGCAGCCACCTGCCAACATCACATTTACAAGAAGAAAAAAAAAAAAAAGTGTGAGAATCTGGAAAACAAAGCACAGGATTAAAGTAAGCACTTTTATATTTTTCAATGCTTTTCTGTTTCATGCAAAGCAGATAATCTTAATTAGTCTTGTCATGGCAGAACTATTGATGGGCACAATTCTCTAGTTCCTTTGAATGACCTCATTTGGGAATAAAGAAAATAGGAAAGGGACTAAAATTATTTCATTACTTGATAGAATTTGCATATTTTGCTTTCTCATGCTCTCTAAAACATCCAGGTGTTGAGGCAGTGTCTTTATCTTTACGCGCTTGCTAAGAACTTGTAATGACTCACCCCATTACAGATTTATTTTGTACTCTTGGCTTACTTTTTCAATTTGGAATAGCATTGAAGTAATCAAGATCGATTCAGACTTCATTCTGCAAATTTATGTTGAAAATCTATGTAAAAGCCAGTTTTCTAGGTTAAAACCAGGAAAAACATTTCTCTCAATACTGACTGAACCAAATGAAGAATGGAGATGACCTCAATGAAATATTCTCACGAAGTTGTTAATTTGGTATGAAAAAGAAAACATCAGAACAAAATATAGCTCTTCAGAAAATTGCTCTCTCAATTTGAATATTGGACATTGCAAGGTCACAACTACTAACAATCTCCTAAAAGCTGCATGCACTTAGAACACACACACACACTACCACCAAAAAATAAAAAATGTCACGGATACTAGGCTATCTATAGCAAGTTTGATAAAGGATAGCAAATGAATACCTCACCGGGTTTTTCCGTGAAAGTACGTTGATGTCTCTTAAATCTTGTTATGGAAATTAGAGCAGCTGATGTAACTGAAAGAAGATTTAAACTAATGTGTTGCAGAATCCTCCTTGACTATAATGCACTCAACAACGCAAGAAATTCTGCTGGTTCTTCGTCTTCTTTGATAACCTGTTCATAATCAGCATTCAAGATGCACAATTTATCAGCACAGAGCCATTGCTTTAGATTAAATTCAAATATACTAAGAGAAATTTTGACCCCACATGTTCCTTGAATAAGGATGCTATAGGAACGCTAAGAATATTAACCAAAGGATGGAAAGGCAAAAAATAAAAAAGGAACAGGAAACAAATGATGCAGAATTAACAAAAGAAATCCCAGCAATTTCTTGCCACTGTTAAAGAACCAATAAATATAAAAGAGTGACATCAGCGGAAAAGACAAAACACTGCATTTGAACCAAGAACTAAAAATCAAAATTCAGCAAGATAATAAAATTTCTAATAGCATTTATTAATTGCTCCTCGGACTTTCAGAGCAAACCCCATAGATCAATTTATGCTTCCTCCAAAAGTGATTCTTTGCTTGACTCAACATCTTTCACTCTCTTTATGATAAGAATAATTATCCTAACAGCATTTTTTTCAAACTTTTTTCTTTTTATGAACAGTATAGAATTAAAGAACATGAGACAACTAAATAAAGCAAAAAGGTATTTAATTCTCAGCATGTATACAATCTCTAGTATATTTCATGCATTACATTTGTGTGCTAGTTGGGATCATTTGGACCTTGTTCAATTCGGCTTAAACAATGACTCCTCATTGATCTTCTTCTTCGCTACAAACAATGTTTCATTTACATAGCACGATTTAGAATTTTGAGGCCTTGCTTTCTAATTTAAACTATACGAACTATTTTCTATCCACGGAAGTGTTTCATGCAAAACATGGAAACCTTAGGGAGTCCAGAGACCTTTATGCAACACACTATATGCCAGAAACTCCACATTGAATTTTTTATTCACCGTAAAACATATCCACATTCTCATAGGCTAGGGTTAAACATTTCTCCCACAAAACAACAATGATTCAGGAGGTAAACATCTTTTCTCATCTTAATCACATCAAATATTCAATCATTTTCCTGGAGTTTCTCATGAAGG
>CATIWR010099095.1:0-12062 GCA_949677035.1 Omphalea diandra | reverse complement strand
TATATATATATATATATATATATATTTATATATATATATATATATATATTGCTTTTTTTAAAACAAAATTTACATAGAGGGATATTTTTCGGTCAAGTGAGTAACTCAAAATCTTATGGATGGATTTTTTTGCTTAGGTGGGTAAACCAAATCTCTAAAACCCAAACTTTGGACCAACGGTAAGATCCAGATGATTCGGAAAATTACTATTCAAGAGGGACCGCTAAACAGGGCTGGTTATATGCCTTAAAAACCCTTGGGAGTATATTTGTTTGTTTCGTCATTTTAATTCTATTTGATTTGATTTAATTTGATTTATTATTTAAAATTAAAATATTTTCAATTTAATTTAATTTTAAATTAAAAAATTTTATGATGTTTATCATTAAATACTATAAAATTAAAGCATATATTATATATTTATTAAAATATTATAAAAATTTTGAATTAGTATAAAATTATTTAATTTATTTATAGCAAAATAAATTATTTTTATTGGTATTCATGTAAAATATGAGTATATTTTTAAATAAATAATTTTAAACATGAAAATAACTATACTTTAATCTGCAAAATTTAAAACATAAAAAAATCAAATTAAATTGAATTTATTTGATTTGATTTAATTTAATTAATCACAAAATTTAGTTTAATTTAATTATTTGAAAATTTTTAATTTTCATTTTTTTTTTGGTTCGTGTTGCCCTTTTGCGCAACTCTTGAACCTGGGGTCATTATTGGAGGATTCAAGTGGGATCCCTCAAATTATTGTGATTGTTGAAAATTTTAAAGGATACTTATGTCATTTTATAAATCCGAAAAATATAATTGACGTAGCCCTAGTTAGAGAAAAATAATGGTCCGGATTGATTACATTTTATCTAATGACTCGTATTGTTGGGGCATCATATCCTAAGGATACCATAGAAATGAACTTCTTTGCTGCATATAGCATGTGCGGCCTTTCCCAATTAGGCAATTGATTGATCGTGAAATCTAATGTTTTCTTAAACTCGGATAGGAGTTCGAATTAGTCTATTCGCCAAATTATAAATTTAATCAATTTAATTAATTTTTTTTATTTTTTTTAAATATATAAATAATATTTACAAAATTAAAAAATATATATAATATAATAAAATATTTAAAAAATATTTTTAGTATGTAAACTTTGAATAAAATATTATAATTTTAAAAATTTCTTGTTTTTTTACAAAACAATATATTTTTAGATTGAATTGATTTAATTCATTTTTTCAATTTTAACAGATTTTAATTGATTTTTTTCATTTTAATCATTTTTTGACCGCTTATAAATATTAAATCAAATTAAACTATTAATCAATTTATAGTTTTATCGGTTCCACAAACGGTCCAATCGATTCTCAAAATGTTGGTGAAACCATAAAAATATAAACCACACCCAACAGAAATTACACAAAAGGAGCTAGTTTCGCTGGTTAAGGTTGTACTTTTCAGCATGAGACTCGCTTCGATCTCATCCCCAATTTGTATGTCAGGTAAAAATAAATAAATTTTTTCCAACTATACGTCCAAAAAGATTAAAGAAAAATCTAAAAAATATTATAGTTTAATATTAAGGACAAACAAAAAAAATTAAATAAAGTTTTGCTTAAGAAATTTTTTTTGAAAAAATAGATGATATCATAAATAAATTTTAAGAATTGGAAAATTAAAAATACCTGCAACGAGAACAAGAGTGCTGGTATCAATCCTAAAATTCTTGATGGAAGCAATAGCTTTCAAGAGGATGGGAGGAATGCCAACAGCCACAGCCCCCAGAGCCAACCAATGTAAGGGATGATAAGCATACTTGAGCGATGACAGGACGAGTAGCACGCCACTGGCCACCGTAAATGGGCTCGGCCATTTCTTCTGGTAACTTGTAACTCCATTTACTCTAACATTTGCTTCTAGCCTTGCTTGATTCAGGGCCTTGACTGCAACAAATTAAATGAATTCAATCTATTTTTAGTTGATTTCTATACAGGGACTAATCCAAAAGTTTCAGTCTTTTCCAACTTCAGTAACATTATTAAATAAGTGCTTTCACTGTCATCACATTATAATAAAGGTTGTTAGCAGTAAATATGATAATTATTGGCAAAAGTGTTAATGCGTACTAGTCATCCACTCATGGAAGCAACGTTTGAGATGGATTCATTTTATGGAATAAACAATTAGCCTAATAAGTGGCTACTTAGTCTCTATTTGTTTTATAACAATATTTTTTTACATTTCTTTTGATGTTTGATGTCTTTAAAAAAATTAATTCATAAAAAATTAAATCATTTTTAGATTTTATAAATTTATCTAAATGAAAAATATATTATATAAATATATATTTATTACTCTATTTATTATCATCGATTAATTTTATTATTGGCATCATTATCAATTGTTGTTGATTAATAATGTTTGTTGGTAATCAATGAAATCTAAAAAATTATTTATTTTTTAATTTATTTTTGGAAATTAAATAATACATAATATAAATATGAAATATTTATAGTTTAAATTTTATTATGATATTCTTATAAAAACAAAAATCATTACTTTCTAATATATTTCAAACACAAAAAAAATTCTTTTAAAATTATTTTTTTAAAAATATATTTTTGTAAATAAATTATTTTCTATAAAAAATGTTTTTTTATAAATAAATTGTTTTCTATTAAATAAACGAAGCTTAAAACCAAACAATACATCAATCATCAAAAAAAAGTTCAACAATTAAAATTACATTTTGGGAAGATCAAAAAGAAATTGAAATTCTAGTTTTTTTCTTTTTTTTGGATGACTTTGTACTAATCATCTTAACATCTTGATGAACCTTAATTATTATCCAATTCATTTATAAGAAACATTACCAACAAGGTGGTTAATGTACTAATTAAGGCAAGTGTAGGAGCATAACCAGAATTCAAAGTTTAGGAGTCAAAAATCAAAAGAGTTGAATATATAATTTTAAAAAATTTATATAAATTCTAAAAAAATATAAAATTTATGAAAAATGTATAAATTTTAAAATTTTAGAGTGGTCAAATAATAAATTTAAAAGTTTTGTATAAAATTTAATATATATATAATTTTAAAATTTTTGAGAAATCAAAAATATAATTTTATATAATTTTAAAATTATATAAAATTATATTTTTGATTTCTCAAAATTTATAATTTTTAAAAATTTTTGGGAGATTCAAATAGATAATTTTAAAATTTTATAAAAAAAAAAATTTGCAAACGTAATGAATAAATTTTAAAGTCGAGGGGTTATGGCTCCACACCCCCGACCTAATTCCGGCAACGGCCAAGTGTTGAAAACAGTCCCAATCACATGTTATGCTGAGTCATTTCCCCACTAACCTCAATGTCTCCTCAAACTTTCCATAATTCCCACAACCATGAAATCATTAGATCTTCAATTAGAGTTGAATATCTCTCTGTACTTTCTAAGTTGTGAGAAATAAAGTTCAGAATTTTAATGATAAGATATAATTAGACTACTAAAAAATGTCAAATTAATTAGTAATTAATCAAAATTGTTTTTCTTGTTTGAAAGTTTTTGGATGAAAAAGAAAAAGAAAATAATGAAAGCAGAGAAGTGCTAGAAAAAAAGCGGGTAATTACCAATTTGAAGCTGAGAAATGAGGGCATTGTCATGAACAACAACAAGTGTTCTTGTTGGGACAATTACAGAGAATTCTTTCACCCCATCAAGAGATTTGAGGATATTCTCAATCAAAGGAACCTCTGAAGAGCAGCAAAGGCCTAACACATCAAAGTAGCTTTTCTGAAGCTTTTTGGTACTCATTGATCCTTTCTTTCTGAATCTCTGCAACCGAAGCAAACACCTCGTGAAATAAATACATGTCCATAGCCAGCCGTTACATTAAAACACATAGCTTTATGCATGAGAGATACAGAGAGAGAGAGAGATAGAACAAGTAAAATTCATCAAAAACAGCCCAACAAGGAAGAAAGAAAGAAAGAAAGCCATGAAAATGGGGCAAACTAGACAGGCATTTATTGTATATGAAAGACCCATTATAAATCGAAGAGGAAAACAACCTTCTAACAAATGGAAGGTTTCTTGTCCAAGCTTTGGCTTGGGAGTAGAAATGTGGAGGCTAAGTTAGCTATATATACAAGAAAAATAAGGGCTAGATACGTTTGAGAAGTGAGAAAGATAATGGATGATGACAACAATATCAGTTGTGGGCTGGAAAGTTATGTGCCCAACAAATCGAGAGAGTTTTTTTTTTTTAAGGCAAACGCTAATGATTTTGTTTGGGAATAATGGCATCATTTTTTATTGTGGTTGTGGATGAGATACAAGCACTATGGATTATGGAGATCAAATAACGTATAGAATTGGAATCCACATATGAATCCACATAAATATGCTTTATCATATTTCTAAGCATTTGTGCTCTCATCGATTGTGCTTTTATCACATTTTTTTGGGGGTTTTGTTTATTTGATTTAAATTCACATTTTCTTTTTCTCTTGCATTATATATTAGCAACAAAATCAATGAGTTCGAAATTAGTGATACTAAATAGGGACAAGCATGATTCCGTCTAAATCAAGATTGAGAAATCTCCTACTTTAAATTAAAATTTTAGAGACAAAAAAAATTTGAAAACTTTGAGACAATTTGTTCCAATTTTATATTAAATTTGAAATGGTTTGGTTCAATTTCTTAATTCTTTTTTAATTTTGATACAAAAGGATGTTCATTTGAATATTTGGTTCTTTCAGTTTTTAATCTTTATTTTTTATATTACTGTAAATTATATTTTAATTTTTTAAAGACAAAAACATATTAATTTTATGAATTAACTAATAAAACTAACAATTAACGTACTATATATATATATATATATATATTGATTTGATTTTGATTCAATTTTTAGTTTAGTTTTATTCAAGAATTGATACCATTTATTAATTCAATTCGATTTATAAATTTATTATCGAAGCCAAAATTTTTTATTGTGAGATAGTTATGTTCAAAATTTTTTGTTTTTCGTGTTCATTCTTAGTACTGAATCATGACTAAAATCAATTTTAAATTGCGGCTTTAAATTTTAATTAGTTAAAATTTTAATTGACTAAAAATTATTATCACTATCACATCTTTTAACTTTGTATTTATCGTATATATTTATCGGTCTTCTAGCATCTGACTTACATAATAATTTCTCTCAAACATTATTAACAAACTTTTTCTATCTTCCAAATATTTTAGCTACAAGTCACTGATTAGCCTTAGTGTGACAGAGCCACACTATGAGCATGGTCGATTGATATCCAATGGACTTCCATCATGTTTAGTCATTTCCGGAAATTTTGTTTCATGTGAAAGCACAACTATTAGTTATATATTTCGTCGGGTTATCTTCTTCATTTTAATATTAATCGTTAATTTTGTTTACAATAAATTTAATAAGTTAAAAGTAGCCCTCTCTTTTTAATAATCTTTCACCGGAGCGACGAATTGAGAAATTGAACTTGAGAGCCCTATTCATTATAAAAATGCATGTTACCATTAAGTTACATGTGCATGTGCTACTTGTTAATTATTATAATTAAACTCAAAGAGTAATCCAATCGATACGTATTTAATTTATTAATTAAGGCTCAAATTCTATTATCAAATAATAAAAAGAGATCATTTATATCCTTTGCAGATCACAAAATCTTAGGGTAAATTATACAATTTTTACTGAATCAGGAGGTAAAACTTAATAAATTGTTACCATTATCTTCTTATTTTCTTTTTCCCCTCCAGTTCTTCTTCCTTTTTTTAAGTCTTTGGTTGACCACAGGTGATATTTCTCATATATTCTCACTTTTTTAATTTAATTATTTTTAATATCTATATATATTTATTATTTATTAATATTATTCTAATTTAACTCCTAAAAAGACCTTGAGATTTTGTATTTTCATGCATATTATCATGAAAGATTTTGTATTTTCATGCATATTATCATGAATTCATGAGGTTTATTCTTGCGTTTTTTCGCTTTGAAAATTATAATATTCTTATGAGTTGATTTCCTCTTTTACTATTTGGTTGATGTAACAATAGTAGAAACACCAAAGAGTGGAATAATAATAATAAATATAAATAAAAACTCAACACTAGAGTTTGCTGATTTGGCCAATGAAATGCTCTCTACGTGATTTGATCTTTCAAATAAAGTTGTTTGATTTCTTAAATTCAATTTATAAAATTAAATTTTTATTTGACATTAAAATGTAACCGTTTAAAGTATATTTACTGATGCTCCATATTCACTGAAGCTCTTTAAAATAAAAAATATATTTAAGTAATAAGAAGCATCTCAATAAAATTTTAAATATAAAAAAGTAAATAAATTTATTTAAATTTAATTTAATGTTAATTTTTGAAAAGAGAAAATAAAAATTTTTAATAAAAAAATAATAATTATTCATATATATATAAAATAAAATTGTGTTAATTACATTTTATATAAAAAAAGCAATCTATAATTTAAAGTTAAAAATTGAATTGAAATTTTATTTTTTTCAACCACTTATTATAATAAAAAATTTAAATTAAATAAAAAATTTAAGTTAAATAAATAGTGAATTAAAGATATTGTAATCTCTTTATATTATACTATTTATTAAAGTAGATAAATCTTTAATTCTAAAAGGACAAACTTTGGTGTTCATGGCTTTTTCTTAACATGTGATAAGATCAAATATAAAATGAAAAGAGTTGGGTTCTTTCTGCAAAAGGCATTCACACTACGCTCACATTTGAGTCTGTGTTTATATTTAATTACAGTAAAATATTGTTGCTTCCAATGATTTAGCATTGGGAATCCAGTTTATATTTATATTTTAAATTTTAAATTTTTTTAAAATGTTATATAATTATTTATAAATAAAAAATTTTTCATTATCTTTTAAATACTGTTGCTCCCATTAAAAAAAAAAAAAGCAACTTAGGCAAATTGGTTTCCTCCCGTTGGCCAAGTGTGTGAGTGGATGCTCCTTTGGAAAAATGGCTTTAGTAAAGTCATTCAGTGTGGGACTCATCGTACAGCAGCGTGAAATTGAAGTAGTTTCATATTCCTCTATGCGAAAATAAAAAATTAGTATGTTCATATATTTAAAATGGTATAAATATGAATAAAAATTTAATACTTAAAATACAAAAAATTCATAAAAAAAATTATAATATCCCATATTAAAAAAAACGAAATTGCTAAAGTGTATAAACAAAGATGATCAATTGAACTTTAACTTTGCAGTTTAAAGGTAGGCTCTCTTCTTCAGCTATAAACTTTAACTTTGTTGTTTAAAGTCTACCTTTTAGTTTCTCCCATTTTTATTCAGCTATAAAAGAGGGGTTCTCCCCTTCTTCTGCTCAAATTTCCTTTATTTTTTTTAAAATTTTTTTTATAGAGTGTGTCATTATTCAACTTTGCAAAAAATATATAATGTGCTGTTTAACTTTTGTTTTATTACGTTGTATTTTAAGAGATAAATGTCGATTGATCTTTTACTATTAATGATGAAGAATAAATTTATTTTAAGGATATAACGTAAAATAAGAATAAATTTTAAGAACTTATATATATAACAGCGTATTTTTATGTTCCTCTCATCATTTTTTTAGTGATTTAATACGCTATAGATTACACAATGAAATATAATCTTGTTTCTTTATCTTTCACTATAATGGTGAAATTTCTATCTCACTGATAAAAAAGATATTCAAATTCAAGATTTTTCATTTTTCATACTTTTTAAGAGAATAAAGAGACTAATCATACTAGACTTAATCGGCCTCTTTTCTTTCATTTAATCACAGGATAAATCTTTCAAAAACACTCAACAGTAGAATAAAAATACACAAATGAAGAATTAAACAAATATGATAAATAATTAATAAGGATATCAAGATACTCATTATTTTAGATGGTGACAATTAGAGTGGCAAAGTTTATCCACGCCCATTATTCATTTATATTCATTTTTTAATAATGATTAGATGGTAAATAGATCAATTATATTTTTAATGTGTATTAAATAGATTATTATCCACTTAACTTTATTAATATATGCGTGGATATGAAATGGATGATGAAACTTATTTATCTAATTTTTTTTTTTTACTCTAGCTTAAACAACTTTTATATGATTTTATAAAGAGAAAATAATTATATACATCACTAAAAATAAATATTGTATTATTATTTAAGCAAGTGATTAAAAAATAAATTTTATTAATAGAATTTATTTATTTCAATAATAAAATTATTTAATAAAAATAAGAAAAAAAACTTTATGATAATATAATGGTTATAACCTTTTCAAAAAAATTATTTATTTTAAAATTTCTATATATATAAATTAAATTTGATTTTAAAATAAATATCCTATCTCATAATTTATTTAAGAAAAGACATCCAATAATCATATGATATTTTCAATAATTTGATAAATATTTTCTTTACCAATAAAGAAAACAAGTATATTAGTAAAAATATTTGTTATGAATTATGTGTAAAATAATTTAAATTAAAAGATGAATAAATTATTTATTTTTTAAAAACTACATAGTTATAATTTTTATATAAATTATATTCATTGTTATATATTATATATGAATTATATAACAATTATTAATATCTAAAATTGGACCTTTTTAAAAAAATTTATAAAAGTAGAATTGTCTTTTTATTGCAAAAATAGTTAAATACAAGTAGTAATTAAACTAATCCTGCGTCAGTAACTAAAACCAGAAAAAAGAGTTAATTTGACATGAAAAGATAATCTTCGTTAAACTTGTAAAGAGGTTATAAAAGAGATCTTTTTTTTTTTTTTTGCTAAATAAATTCTTCCGCTTTATAATGAACTAATATTATTTTTTATTTCTCAAAAAATATTATCTTTTTATAATTTCAATCACTTGGTAATAAAATGAATAATTTATTTTATACTAAAAATTAAATTTAATTGCAAAAAAAATTAATTTTGTTGAAATATTTAGTTTCAAATAATTCAAATTTTAATTGGGTAAATGTGTGAATATCGATTCAATGGGTTAATTGAGCATAGTCACCAATATAAATATTAAATAAATCATAAATGAGTAAAAGAGTTATTTATCACTTTACTCATTTTGACTCTATTAATGTTCACCCTAATTCACCCATTTACCACTTCCAGTGATAATAATAGCTCTCTTTGGATTTTTGAATAATCTGTTAATAGCATGCTGTGGAAAAAATCTAATCTTAGGGTAAAATTTTTTTAAAAAAATTATTTCAAAAGTGATTATAGATTCTTTTACTATGAGTGCTGGAAGAAATTAATATTTTAAAGATTTTGTCAATAATAATTTTTACTCGCAAAATTCATATTGAAAGATTTTTTTCTATGAACGAAAATTTCTTTTAATTTATACCTCAAAATCATATTTTTCAATAATAATGCCAAAACCCCCTAATTAGCAATCTCAATGAGCTACGTGGTCTCATAATTTACAATCTAGGGCTGCCTAATTTGTATTCAAAAAATTCAAAAAATTTTTTACAATCTAGGGCTGCCTAATCTCAATGGTGGTCACATTCCTTTCACAATCTAGGGCTGCCTAATTTGGTATTCAAAAAATTCTCCATCTCTTCACTGAAATAAATAAATAAATGCCCTACGTGGTCTCATAGTCATAAAACAAGTAGTCCCTATGGGCTGGGAGGGTTTGGCCTCCTCATAGTTTAATCTAGATTCGACCATGCTTGTAGAGATCTCCTGTTATCCAATTAGGAATATATACTTGATAGTTGATGAGCAGTAGTATTAGTTTTTGGGAAGCAATATAATGATTTTATGAATTGAAAATATAGAATAATATAAAGATATAAAATTTTATGATGAAAAATTGTAATAAATAAAATTTTATTCTAAAAAAAAAGATAATAGAAATATCGCTTTAAAATATCAAATTAAATTGATAGAATCTAAATTTGACCAATCGATAGTACTATGCTCTATGAATTATCTTTGGATTATACATCCAAAAAATCATGAACCACAATAAAACCGTATAATCATAATGAAACTTTTCAAATGAAAGTATAAATACAATATTAGTAAGAATTTACTCTAAAGTGATATAAAAAAAACTCAAAATCTACCAATAATGATAGATTTGAGGATAAAAATTAAAATTCATCAAAAGGAAAGTGACAAAAGTATATCTAGAAAAAACTAATTTACAAAACAAAAATCCTAGCCTTTTTTTTTTAGTGTTTCGAGCTACTATTGATCTATTTTATCGGTATCAAACCATTTTTTCTTTATTTTATTTAATAAAGTGAGTTATTTTATAATATCTGCTAGTTTTTATTTTACTTTGTCTATTTTTTGAGAGTTTTTATTTCATCTTTGTTATTTTGTTTTTCTTAGTGAGAATTCACTTTTTTTGATAGATTTAGTGGTTTGAAATTGATTATTTAGTAATATATGATAGTATTTATTAAACATTGTCTCTCAAACATATGCTGACGTATTATATAAATTTCAATTCAAATCGCGTTATTACATCATATTTGATGAGATATTCATAATTGATAAAAAATATAAAGCCATCAAATAAGATTTATAGTAAAAACAAAATAATGATTTCAAAGATAAGCCAATATACAATTTGTAATTGTATTGAGATCGATTTTATATTGATACTTTATATTATATAATTATTTTTTTAATAAATGTCATTTATCTATTTATAAATAAAGTATTTTTTATTATTCTAAAAAATAATCTAATTTAAAATAACTAATTATTGTTTTGAAGGTAAATTTCGTGGTATATCATTATCTACCTAAGATATTTAAAATATCTATATTCTATAAAAAATCGTAAATAATATATCAAAATTAAATTTTTTACTATAAATTATTGTGTTTCTATTTTTCATGATTTTATTAAAATAACTTTTTTTTTTCTAGAAACACTTTCTTGTACTTTTTCTTCCCATTATCTCTCCTCCCAACAACTAAATATGCATTATTTAATTGACTGATGATAATTAAGAAGTAATATTTTTAGACTTAGTTGATTTCTTGATTTCCTCTAGTCTTAACACACGTATCCATCTCAAAGTTTTTTTTTTAAAGAATAAAAAGACTTTCATTAATAGAAAAGAAATTTTGTAGTAAGATGTCTCGTAAAAAAACCTTTTCAAGGAAAATTCAATGGGATAAAGTCTTGAAAAGAAAAAAGAGTACATCTAAACATGTAAGGTGCAATATAACTCGAATTTACATAAAATTTTGAAAAAAAAGGCAACGAAGTCAAGAAGAAATCTCATCCTCATCCTCAATCCATCTCAAAGTTAGTCATTATTATAATATAACTTGATATCTATATCTTTAAAAGAGCTCAATTACAATAATAATAACACAAGATAACAAATATTAGAAAATAAAGTGAAAATCATAGTGTCATTGTCAATTTTAAATTTGAGGGCGTTGTCGAAATTAATTATTAAAAACAAGAGGAGGGGGCTAGTCTGTTTTTAATTACTTCTAATTTTTTTTTCAAATGGTAGAATCTAAAAAGTGAGTATTTTTTTTTAGAGAAATTAAAAACTCAGTATTTGTTTACAATATTATTATGCGTGAATATTGTAATGGTGGTAGACATGAAACAACATTCAAACTGAAAATAAAATGCTCCAACAAGATCTTGAGAAGTACAAAAAATTGTATGATTATGCCGGCAACTTTGGTTTGTAAGCGGTGTCTTCTAATGTGCAAACCAATATTATTATCATTCCTACTTGTTCCGCTGCCTGCTTTTGTGAAAGTGACATAGTTCACTTTTGTATACATCACATGGTCAAAGATTCTTTTATGGTGATGTCTTTTTTTCTATGAAACCTTTATCCTTTTTATTAAAATAATGGTACATTTTGTCACTCCAATTTGTTAGGAAATTAAAAAATAAATTGAATCAAATTAATTTAAAAATTTAATAGTTAATTT
>CATIWR010099083.1:0-11543 GCA_949677035.1 Omphalea diandra | reverse complement strand
AACTCACTCTTTTATATGAAATCTTATTTCAGGAAGAGTAGATTAAAGATTGCATCCAGTATACTTTTCAAAATTGTTGTTTAGCAGTATAATAGAGGTTGAGCCAGTATGCAGTCAGTTAGTATTTTAGTTTGATTATTCATGCATATTTTGTTGTAAATAATTACTAAGTGGTGAACAAGAGACATAATGAAAAAAAAAATTTTAATCAGGTCTTTTAAATGATAATTGATAGACTTAAAGAGAAATTTAAATGATTATTAAATGGGGTGTGACAATTTGACATACATTTTTTTATTGTATTGATGAGCTATATCACAGGATATCTAGCCTGATAAATTATTCATTGGACATTGATAGGTTACCCGGTGATCTTGCATAGACTCTAGTAGGGAAAACTAATTAATAATCTAATTATTAGCTATTAATTTTATTGTAGTTGATAATCTAGTAATTAAAAATTTGATAACTGATAATTTAGCTGATTGATATAAAAATATTTGGTAAAAATAGTTGAAAAAGATAAAATAATATAAAAGGACATACATATGTCATTTAGGTAAAAAAAAAAAAGGATAAAACAGAAAAATCATAATTTAAGTAGCTTTTTAGTTGGACATTCGGTTTTACTAGCTCTTTTTTAAGAAGATTATAATCTAATTTTTTCCCAAATAATCTAGTTTACTAAACAAAACTTATTAGTCAAATTAACTTATATTAATGGTCAAATTTGATTATAATCTAGTTTTGTTATACTGAATAGAGTCATAATAACCTTGATTCAATATTATTTTCAGATTTTTTATGTTTAATTTTTTTGTTAAGTAACTATATTTTCTCTATTTACTTAAAATAAGTTTTTGTATATGTTGATTCATTTTTCTATATCTATAATTAATTTGAAAATTAAAAATCATCATGATAAATAATAATATTTTATTAAATGGTGTTCGATATTCATTGTATATATTTATAATATGAATATTATTTATTGATTTTATGTATTTTATTAATTCATTTTGAATTTATTGATTATATTTTTATAATTATACAAAAAAAAATCCAAATAAAATAATGTTGGACCAGAGTGTATTTATCACTTATTTTCAATATGTATGTTGTGTTTACTATAATCATAAATTTTATTATAATTTTAATATAAAATCTATACCAATATATTATAATTTTTTATTTAGAGAATTAATTTTTCTAATATAAAAATCATATTATATTATATTAGAGTTAAGTTTTAATTACTTAAGTTTTAAAAATAATGTGATATTTTAAAATTAATAAACTAAAATTAATTAATTACTACATAATTTCTTATTAATAGTTAGAGTTAACAACGATACCCCCTGCTCAACAGCCAACAACTCAGCATGTTCATGAGAGGAAACAGAAGGCAAATACGTGGACACCACCGCTGCAAACAGATTATTCTCATAAAAAACTACAATACCAAAATACCCCCTCACTAGTAGAACGATCCATCAACAAACACTTTAAAGTCGCAACGTGTTAAAAAAGTACGAAATCAATTGTCACCTGACGGGCGTAGTGGACCACAACATGTAATAGAAGATTTGGATGCCGCAACAAACTTGGATAAATACTCTTTTGCCCAGAGAATAACACCCTTACTTTCCTTAGCTTTGCCTCCATGTAGCACCGAGTTACGGGCATTGTAGTGAGCCCAAAGGAGCATAACAAATAAAGTAGCATTCTGAAATCTTCAAATACAAAATAAGCTCACAAAATGACATCCCATGGCACTGGCGAAGACGTAAAACAAACTCACTGTTATTCCAAAACCTTTCAACACCAGGGCACTCGAGAAGAGCATGCATGGAGGTTTCATCAGCTTCTCCACAAATGCGGCAACTAGTAGAAGCAATTGGGACAATCCCAAGATTTCCAGTGCATGTAATTTTTTCCTCCCCAAGAACCCCACTAAAAATTAGCACATAATAAACGTTCAATGTCATCACACACACCTTTCTAATTCACACACACCTTTAAACTCTTAGATTTATTCAGTTGTCAATGTTCTATACTTTAGCTTCAAACCCTTCAACCTTCAATTCATCAAATTATTTTGGGTGTAGTTTGCTTTTTCGTTCAAAGTAATATATGTCATTAACTTAATATTGAAGCTCCTCCTCAATCCAAACTCTTCTAAAATCTTCAGTTTCCAACTTTGTTATATATTTATTACTAATATAGTAGCTATTTCACCATTAATCAAACTTATAAGAAACATTTTAATTATGCATCTATATGATATTCATTATTATTGCAAAAATCATGTAAAATATCAAGAAATATAGCAATTAAATGTACAATAATATTGTTTATATGATTCACCCTCTCCACTAGTGTTGTCATCCATTATCAATCATATCATTAATCAATATCAATAAGTTAAAGCCAACTCTTAACTTGTTAACTCATTATGTTCCAGAGATTTCACTTACACATTTACATACATAATCTACACTATTCATAATAACTAAAATTGTTTGTTCCTTTCATTTTCCTTTAGATATAACTAAACTATTTACTACTTTAACTTTTATAAGTCAACAATCACTAACCGTAACGAGCAAAAGTCCCACAATAATAGATAAGAACCTCTTCCTCTTAAATTCAAGCTTCTCATATCAATTAACAAAACTATTACTATATTTTGGTGAAAGTCCAAAAAATTATTCTTATTATACTTCTATTTATAAAATTAATCCTCACCAATCTTACACCAACAGAAATTCACATCTAAGTAGAAATAACTCCAAATAAGAATTTTACACTATATAGAAAATAATCTTTCATGTACTTAGAGGAATATTTCTCCAAACAAAAAAGAGAAAGTCATATCCCAATCCAATTAGAAATTTGAGTTATCATCCTGACAATAAGCGGGTTTTTAAGACTTAATAGTTCAAAAATATATATATATTCATTGGTTAATCAAACAATGTCTAGTATAATCCTCTTGTCTGATTTCTAAAGCTGGAAATTTATCGTGAATTTTACATGTATGAACTTTTGAATATGTTCTATGAATATATATTTTCTTTTGTTAACAGATAAGGCTAAAACTGGAGTTCAAACTCCAAAGTTCACAGCCCTGAGCCATAGATTCATTGATAATACTAAAAAAAAAAAGGATTATATATTCTTCCAATATAACATCTCTTCATTAATTTTGACGCAATTCTTACTTTCCTCCTCTCATTTAAGGCAGGAAAACATTCCAGAGGGCCGGGTTTCGATAATGGGCCAGCATCCTTCTCCTCAGAGCGTGAGATTTATCCTTCAAAGTTAATTTCCAAATATATACAATTATATGCGCGCACACACGTACACAATTCTGATATACATTGATAACCTGAGTCTAGTTCTCAAATTGATATATCCATATTTTTATTCAATGGTTTGATGATTTGTTCCATCTATACCAACCATCCAGATTGAACTTCATGACCTTTTTGAAAAACTGGAGACGAACTTCTCCCATCACAAACTCAATCGCCCTCACCACGGAAGGTTTGGTGGAGATAACACAGGTCAATGCAACATAGGGTAAATCATGTGAGAAAGGGTACTCCATCAACATCGATATCTTCAACTTTCCTATTTCCACTACAATAAAAAAATAATAAAACTGGATTGTAGACCAGTGTACGCTACTGAAAATAAAACTGGAACGTAAACCAGTGTGTGTAACTGAAAATAAAACTGGAATGCAGACCAGTGTGTGCATTTGTATGACTATAAACTGTAGCCTATGGCTCCCTCTCAGGGATGTTATATGCGTATAATAAAACAAATATTTGTGTTTCCTATTTTGTGCTCAAGATATCATCCGTGGTGTCATCCCAAAATCCACTACTTTTTTCATCGTTCCTCTCTAAAACAAAGGCAAATTTACCATAAATCCAAAGGTCTCATAGTATGTAGTACAAAAACTTTTGTTAAGTCACATTTCTGATTCTGGAATATTTTCATATTTTTCTCATATTTTTTTTTATAAATTTTTAAAAAATATCATTATCTCATATCCGTTTTTCATATTTTCTATTTACGTATCTCCGTTTCCATGCTACATAAATTCCATATGCTTAATGACTTCTCTAGATTAATTACCCGACTTGCAAATTTGCTTATCCCAAGCCGGCACTAACAATTTTTTTTCAATAAAATGTAAATAACCTTGTACACATGTAAATTTTAGATTAAAAAAATAATTTGATCTATTAAAATTGAAATGAATTTAGTTAAATTTATTGAAATCTAAATTAAATTATTATTGAACAATTAAAATATTTTTTTTTTTGATTTAATGAAATTTAATTAAGTTAATTACATTCAATTAGATTATTTTAATTTCATTAATTTAGGACTCACACATAATTCTAAAAAAAAAAGTCATTTGTCTAAAAGATATATCAGAAGTAAATAATCAGATACCAAATACATAAATTAAATGACTTTCTTAATAAGAGTTAGAGATAAAATTTACATTCTTTAGTTTGACGCGGATGAGCTGTGTTTTAATCTGTCTTAGTAGGACTGTGCCAATTTTGGTCCCTTATTGCGGTTCTTGAGGCTTATTTAGGCTTTCTACGTGGTGATTGGGCCTAACCCATGTTTACTTTGCTAATATCATCCCTTTTATGTGTTCAATGTTTGCTGAAGGTGTTTTTTTTTTTTTTTTTAAACTAATTTTCCTTTTTCTTTTATTGAGTTTTAAGCCCTTTTTATTTTAATTTTCAATACTTGATGACACAATTGTTTTAATTAGATTTTATTTAAAATATACAATATAATATTAAAGTATATTGAAATGAACTGGTTCAACTTGTTAGACCACTTTGAGCCGAAAATCAGTCTTGAGACCGGTTCACACACCAATCTGATTTTAAAAACATTGATGATTTGCAGTAGTCTTATTTTGTTTTTAAAATTATTTTTACAGCTAGTTATTTTGTGAGAGTGAATTCATCGAGCATAATTGAATTCAAGGGTTTCGGTGATTCTTTTCCATCTTATTTTTGTAATTTTCAAAGTGAGTTTTACTTCTCATTGACTTCTTAACATAGATTTAGGTGAAATTACATAATTTTTTAAATTTGTTTGTGTGTGTGTGTGTGTGTATATATATATATATATATATATATATATATATGTATGTATGTATGTATGAATGAGTTTTGGGTGTAGCAATAATGAAATTATGTCAACGACATTCCTAATGTTAAATGTTTAAACAAAACCTACTTTAAAAAAAATATTCGTCTGTTATAAAAAGATTGTTTATTATTTTTTTGAGATATCTCAAAAAAATTCATATTAATTATAATTAATTTTCATTAAATATTAAATTAGTAAAATATATTTATTTTTTATCAAATATAATTAAAAATATAAATAAGTATTATATTATAAATTTTAAATTGATAAAATATTAAATATATTTTTTAAATAATTTAGAAAATCGTAACAATCTTTTTTAAACAGAGCATGAGCATGAGCATGAGCATGAGGGAGTAATATTTTGACTTCGTATATATGACTCGACGTGAATAATGTAGAGATTCATAGTCTTTTCTTTTCAATCCACTATTTGTGTTTTGTTTGTTCTTTTGTCTTTTGCTAAATTTTCTATTGAGGTTCGATCATGGAAATTTCATTTCCTAAACTAAAGCAACTTACCCTTCGACAAAAGACAATTGAAAAGCGACATTTTCAAACTTTAAATTCGGCAAATTTAATTTGACCGAACCATTGTCCCAGCGCATACAGAAAGCTTCTATCTATGGATAGCCAAAAACTGTCTGGTTTCGACTTATACAAAGATTTTGAAGTTGCATACAGAAACATTGAGAAACAATGATGGAGGGGATATCAGAGACTGCAAACTTGTCTGAAAAGCAGAAGCGATTGGCGACCGATCTTTCCAAAGAAATAGATACAGATGGAGATGGAAAAATTAGTTTCGATGAGTACAAGCAATACATCAAGATCAAGAGATGCTATAAAACAATTGCTTCTTCTGATTTCTTTAAGAAGCTAGACAAGGATGGAAATGGGACATTGGATTTCAATGAGTTTGTCACTGTCCACTACATATGCGCAAGCAAAAGAGTTTTGTTTTGCGACAAGGGTAAAGTGTTTCTGGATAGCGTCTACTTGCGTTCAATGCTTCGATGGTTTTGGCAATACCTATGATCTCTGTTGTGCTTGTTATCACGATAAAAATATCTATCATCACAAAGATGTTGTGTTTCTTGATTATTGCACGTTATTACAAGCTAGGAGCAAATAGAATAAGGGTTCTGCAAGTTAGGTAAACTACATTAATTTGAAACAACTTTTTTTTAAGCTTTAGAGGTAACTCATAATTAACTATGGGCAACACAGGGTTTTCAAGAATCTTGTGTCTGCCTCTAGTGATGGACATGCCATAAGAGCCACTTGAAGTGTTCTTTGCCACCCAATTCATATACTCTTTGACAAACCCCTAAACAAGATAGTTATAAGACCCATTAAAGTTGAAGGTATCCCATAATGGATCAAAGATGCCTTGTTTATTGATGGACTTAAGACCAGATCTAAGAGCCTTGTATTTTACTGAGTGGATCAACAAGCCCCTTCCCAAACGATTGTTTGTATAAGTCCATTGATCTTAATGATATGGTTAACAAACCAGGTCAAATCATTGTTATTGTCTTTAGGGTCCCTTTTCACATTTTTAATTTCTTTAACTATATTTTCAACCCTTCATTTTTGTTCTAAGGTTCTAGCAACTTTATTAGTTTTAAAACGTCTTGCCATAATTCTTGTAATAAATACAATATATATATATATATATTTATTTATTTATATTAGATGACAATCAAGTGCTAAAACAAAATAAAATATAACCTTATTATATGGAACTTGTCCTTCCAAAAATTACATAACAAATGTAATTATAAATTCAAAGAAACAACATAAACTACGAAAGTTTGCTAAGTCTTACGGGAATAAAAAAAACAATAAAAACAAATTTTAAATATCTATTCCTACTTACAAGGATGGAGTCCATAAACTTGTAGTACAAATTAACAACGAGATCGAGGAACTTTGGAAGTGAGTGTACTCCTTTTCATCCAACTTCATGTGCATGATCCACTTTGCATATCTTCCTAAAAAGTCTCTCACGATAGTACAATAATTTTGGTTGGTTTCCATTGTCGTCTAAATATGGTCAAGATCCTTCCATGAAAATTTGGTAATGTAGATTTGAGAATCCTGTATCTCTCAACATCCAAGAGCAATCTTCCTTCACAAATGACTTCTTGAATTTTCTTATTAACGTTAATAATATGATTTGCAAGATACTCCGCAGAATCATCATAAGCATATGATTTGCAAGATACTCCGCAGAATCATGGTGAGCATCTAAAAAACCTTTAGAAGATTCAAGTAAGGCGTGATCTTGTAGACATAATTTTCTATAACAAATATAGAAAAAATAAATTTAATTAATTCACACAACTTCAAGATTAAAAAAATTTAATCTAAATATTTTTTAAGTGAATTATTAAATTTATTAGGTTATAAAATATTATAATTAAAATAATTAATTATAATATCATAATTAAATTAATTAATTATAAATTACATAATTAAACTCATTAATTATAATTAAATTAATTAATTATAATTTCATAATTAAACTAATTAATTATAAATCGTATAATTAAACTCATTAATTATAATTAATTAATTATATTAAGGTATTTTATGAAAGACATATTAAAGAAATGTGGAAAATTTATAAGTTTTGATACTAAACAGAAATTTTCTAGACACACAGGGACCTAAATAGAAATTTGGTAAGATTTAATCTAGAAAAAATTCAAAACTAGCGATTTTAAAGTTTTGGTACTAAAAGAACTTTTCCAGACACTTGGGGATCGAAACAAAAATTTTCCAGAACCTAACCTAGAACCAGGGAAACAGAACCAGCAATGTGCAAGCCATGCGTCACCTTCCCGGTTTCGTCCAATGGGGGACTTTAGGCCTCCTGAGATCACCTAGCATATTATCTAAGATTAAAAAGAAAAAAAGGTTCCAAAACATGCAAATTGAAAGAGTGGCAAAACCATAAATAATGTCATCTTCTTCAAAACTCAAACTGAATTCTAGTAATTCAGTAGCGAGTAGCCAATTTTGATTCAAAATATCTCACACTAGATGGATCAAAATCATGTATATAATATCTCAAATTAAAGATCACATATCATACTTTAAATAGTGTATAATAACACATAAAATCATGTTATACATAGAAAGTTACAATGTCTCAAAGTTCACATAAAATCATGTTCAACTTCAAAAAACAGATTTCAAAAACAACAAACAATCTTTGAAAGGCCATAGCTTTCTCAATACTTAATCAACATATGCGATCTATATATCATTTTAGAGTTTATAAACTCTACTATAAAATGAACATACTTTGACAATAAGATATTACGTGAAACGTACACAATAATTCTTCGAATGTTAACATGTTTATGAAAAATAATAGCAACCCAAAACAAAAATTGTGTATATAAACATAATTTCAATTCCAAAAACATGTTTCTAACATCATAGAACAAATTATAGAAAATAAACGAGAAATCACATAAAATTTCAAAATAAAAAAATTTAAATTTTACATGTTTCTAACCTAAAACTCTGATACCATTGTTAGATTTGATTACTTAACCATGGATTACACTAAAAATTTCATTAACAACATTAATCATACCCAAGATCATAAAACATGAGCAAGTCGAATTTCGATCAGATTAACAACATAATAATGAATTGAAATTGATTTTTACGACTTATATTATTTATCTCTTATGCAATCCACACAAGAGAAATTTAGAACAAAGAGATTTTGATTTTTTTTGTGTAAATTTTCTCTGAAAGAGTGAATGTCAAGAGGGGAAGAGAAAATGATACAGATAACAACACATTCTACTATCTCTTTTATTAGGAGTTATCTTCACATTTGAACACAACTCTACTCTCCTTAGATAACTATATAATAGTTATCACTCTTCCCATATTTATCCTCACTAATTATTAGTAACTAATAATAATAATTAGTGAATACAGGTCGGGTCATATCGTGCCCGACCTAGAAATCTAAGAAAATGAATCATCTTGCTACTGATGCTTTTTTTTTTATGGACTTTTCTCTTGTCTCCAATCAAGAAAAGCCTGTCCCCCTTAATTCAAGAATTAACATGTAATGTGTCTCTGTTGTATGCTAAAATAAGCAGGTTCAATCTTCTATGTATCGATAGGAAACTCGGATTTATCATATGGATTGATTATTAATATTGTCATATTATACCATGGTATATTCTTGGTATCAAAACTTAAACAATATCGGTCAAAAATTGACTAGAGGAAATGAAAGGAAGGATAGCTGAATGTTCACTTTTTTTTTGTTTTTTAATTCAGATAGAATACTTGAAAAGTCATCAGCTAGTACTCATACCCAAATGGGCTTGGGGTACTTGCTCAAATCCAAAAAAGAAAAGTCATCAGCTAGCTCAAGAAAACTTTGCATTACTAAAGTCATCAGCTAGCTCAAGAAAAATCAGCATTACCCAAGTCATAACCGTATGGCATGTTGACAATAACAAACCACATTCTAGTTTTCATGCTTGAATGCATATTGATGACTTTGTTACTAGTAGAATTTGAACCTTCCTGACGAGCCTTTAATTTAGCAGGACTGCATCTTCAGGATGTGAGAGTGATAGAACATTAGTGACAGTCAAATTAACTCCTTAGTAGTCTCAAACAATATTAATTGGTTAGTTCGTTAATCCTTAGTCTCGAGCAATATTAATGGGTTAGTTGGTCAGCCTTATATCATGTTTAGTAAAAAGAACAAGTCAATCTAAGAATCACAAGCCCCCTTTTAGGATAAGGTGACGAGATAGTGATACCTACGAAAATAGTATCCACATATTCCCGTCCTAAAACTGTAGCGCCAATGACAATCAGACATACACAAACCAAAAAGCATATAAAAAAGTTTGTAGAGAAAGATCAATAGAGGAGATATCAGAGACTGCTAGAGCATATTACGGAAACTTGTCAAACAAGTAGAAGCGCTCAACGAACAAACTTTTCAAATTAATGGATGCAGATGGAGACAGATTAGCTTCAAACGAATATGCAGAGTACTTAAAAAAAAGATGAATGCTGGAGATCGAAAATAACTTTCTTCTCATTGATGATAGCTTGGATTTCAAGGAATGCATCACTGTGCAATACATATTTGCTAGTGATATAAAACACTATTGTGGTGTCTAAATTGTCAAAAATAGCAAGATGAGTATTTTATCTTTTCTTCTCATTTCCTGCTTTTTTTGTTGAAGTATGAATTATTGCTAATTAGTGAACAATATGCTAAAGATAAGGATTTGTGGAAATGAAAACGGTGCTAATGAGAGAAGTTAGAGGAAGTTTTAACAAACTAACAATTAACATTCTCAACTAACTAATTAACAAATCTAACAACCTAGCTAATTAAATACAATTAGTTGTTGAGTTAGCTGAATGAGCTGAGCTAGGTGCTATGATCGAAAGAACAATGTGGTATGTTCGTATTCTATGTTATTTTCTTTTGTTAATTAATAAGCCTAAAACTCGAGTTCAAACTCCAAACTTCACATCCCGGAGTCATAGATTCATTGATAATACTAAAAAAAAAAAAATGATTATATATTTTTCCAATATAACATCTCCTCATCAATTTTGACACAATTCTGACTTTCCTCCTCTCATTTAATGCAGGAAAACATTCCAGAGGTTTCTATAAAGAGCCAGCATCTTTCTCCTCGGAGGGTGAGGTTTATCCTTCAACGTTGTTTGCCAAATACACACATACATACACAATTCTGATATACATAGATAACCGGGGTTTTTATAAAATTGGAGGTTTGAAAAAAAATATTTAATAAAATAGCTAGGATTGAAAAATATTTATGAAACTAAGGTATTTTCTTTTTATTTGTCCTATAGTGTAAGCAGCGGACAACAGAGTGAAAAAATTTAAAAATTCACTACTCTAAAGTCTAACTAGCAAACAAGAATATTTTTAACTCATCCGCTAGTTAAACTAGAGAAACTATAATATTATATTGGTTTTCTGCATGTTCTCTAATTTAACTAGTGGATGCATGTTCTCTAATTTAACTAGCGGATGGATTATTTTTCTCTTCGTTCTCTAGTTAAATTCACAGATAGACCTAGACCTTGCAGATAATAGTAATTGTTACTATATATATATATATATATATTGTTAATATGATATCATTATTATTATATAAATATTATTAATAATTATATCATACTAATAATATAATTATTAATAATATTAATTATTATAGTTTGTATATAATAAATATATTGTGTGTGTGTGTGTGTGTGTGTATATATATATATATATATATATATATATATATATATATATA